>NW_010588369.1:24017-49884 GCF_000705375.1 Tinamus guttatus | reverse complement strand
ATTTCAGGTACTTTTAGACTTCCTGATGTCATAATACTCCTTTATACAAGAGCTTTCAGGGAAAGCTCCCAAATATGCATTAGACGGAGATGTAATAAGACAGGTCCTGTATATTAAACAGCTAGTGCCAGCTCAAATTCAGTCCTAAATTTACAGTTGAAACGAATGAACTATTACAAAGCCTGACACCATCAGACACATTCACGTGGTCTTTATTTTTTGGACGGGAGTGGGAAGAAAAATTGTGGGGGGTGAAATTTCTTTAAGGGAAAGTGCCACCTGCAGGGCCTGTAGACAGGGCTGTAAAGTGACAGTCTAAGAGCTAAAGCACTGATAAACGTGAGTTTAACACTGAGCCTCATCCCCCAAGCTGAGAGAAATGGAAAATGCAAACAAAGAGGTAAAAGAGTGGATAGCAAATTGCTTCTCAACAACTCTTCCTGTTTCAGTCATCTCGTGTACTGCTGGATTCAGAGTCCCAGAAGTGCAGCAGTGATTTTTAAGCTGACAAGGTCCCCTATGCTCTAGCTGAACGTGTCAGGACAGTGAATTATTATTGCAAGGGCATTGACAGAAGGGATGCAGTTTGTTAGATGCCATGCAGAGTCCCTCCTTCCTAAGAAAGAGCAATCTTAAGACAGATAGACAAGGCTAAAGAGCCACCGAGCAACAGATGACACTGCGAAATAGATGTAGACACCAGCAGGGGATGGGTTGCTCCCCTGCCTAAGTCACCCCACAGGGATGGTGGCAGAGGTTTGTCATCCCTGTGAAGGAGTTATTGCAAACAAATCTCCCCCAGGACAAATGCAGGGTCACTGACACCCTGACTTTTAAAAGTGAAATGTCTGCTGGTGGAGACAGTGCTCTAAATTGGGACTAGCAACCTCTGCCCACCCAAAGGAAGAGCTATCTAGGTCTAAAAGGGTGAGTTTTCCTGGCTCGCAGGAAAGTTGGTACTTGGTGATGCTGCCCAAGGAGCACGGGCAAGAGGAGCTGGCCTGGCAAGCTGGGGTGCTGTGGGACTGCCCCAGGCACAGCCACAGCACAGGTTTGTGACAGGGGAAAAGGCTGGAGGAGCAGAGCTGTGTGTGGCACGGCCCCCCACCAAGCTCTGCAAGCAAACGCGAGGGGTCCGTGCTTGATGGCAAATGATGGAGGAGGCTGTGTGGGCTGGCAGGAGATAGTTCCTTTCTGTTGTTATTGAACATCTACTCACCGGGACTGAATGATCACCTAGGATTTAAATATTAAATACCAATAAATCAGCTGGAAGTGTGCCTGCCAGTGCCTGATGAATACACACTGGTGAGGGCTACGCTCAGGGCTGTCTGCTTCTGCAGACTCCTGCCACTTACCTGGACACACATGGGCACACATGTAGCAGCTTTGGAGGCTGTATGTGCATGAACAGATCCAGGTGACTACTTGCATTTTCTCTCTCTCTTTTTTTTTTTTTTTTTTGGAAGGAAGAGATGAAAATCTCCAGCTCCAACAACTCATCTGTAAGCATCTGTTTTAGTACAAACCACAAACACTTTAGTGCTGGGAACGTGTATTTTTCTGCACATCAAAACCTGTTCTTCCAAACCACATGTCATTGACCGATCAGCCCAATTAGCTGGACTATTTTTTTGTGAAGGTTGAGCTAGAGGTAAGAGTTTTGATTTGCTTTTGTTGCTTTTAGTGCTGGCAAAGAATTTCTCTCCCAGCAGCAGTCTGCTTGGCCACTGATACAAAGCATTTCAGCTCATGGTGATACCCCAAGAGTTGATTACACCGTGACTGAGCTGCCTTGGCATTTAGATGTTTAGTAGAACCAGGTCTTTGCTAGTGGAAGGGACATCTTGTTTGCTGGCCCTGTGAGGACCTGGGAAGTCAAGCGATGTTGACGAATGTCAAGTGGCTCTGCTCCAGCCTCAGAAGCAGGGTCTCCTGAGATATTCCCTATGGGGACTCATGGTTGAGCCCAGCTAAGCTATAGGCTTGAATTAGAAAGAAGTTTGTTCCTGGTGAAGGACTTTGAAAGAGATCTAAACTGATGTGCTGAGGATAAGGTAGTTTGGCACTGTTCTTAGAGCAGGAAGATTGACAGCAGCTAGCTTTAAAGGAAAACCAAGGACTTCCAATGGCCATTCTTTGATTCCTATATCTCACTTAATTCAGGCAGCCTGTGTGGATAAAAAAGGCAGTAAAAATCAAGCATTTTACCAGTGGCAGCACAACACCTGCCATGTGCCCTTGTACTCAAGCTCCACCCAGTCAGATAGTCCTGTCTCCAAGAGAAGTCAACACCAAACGTTTGAAGGACCCTCGTTAAAGAGCAGTGGTCCATGGTCCTCTGTGGTTAGAAGGCAATGATATTGAGCAATTAGCACATGAAGGGCAACATCAAACTCTGCCCTCCTGTAACTATCTCAGTTTTAACTCCACATCTAGGGCCTCCTCTGGGAGCAGAAATTGCTCCACGTTCCTTCATTTCGTGGCTGTATGATGCCCTGGTCTGTAGGAGCTTGTATTTAGTACTCAGCTTTCTCATCCTTCCTGGAGAGCTGAATGCAGGCATGGGAAATGTGACCTACTTTTTCCCTCTCTTTTCAGTCCTCTTTGAAGCAGAGGACAGCTTTATTCCTCTTGGATGGAAAGACACTGGTCTGATAGGTTTGGAAAAACTTCCAGCCAGGATAAAGCATGAAAAAATAACCAGAAAAGCCTGACCTTCTAGCCTGTTCCCTTGGTAACCATCACCTTGCTGTTATAGTATTCAAAGATAACTTCTAAACTTTTCAGATAAAATAACAAAGAACCATTCAGGCTGGGTCAGAAGGAGCTGGGAAATGGGTTTCTCTTGCTCCCTGGGCACTGGCACGGGTCTCCCAGGCAAGGGGCAGGCTACTGTTCCCTTCTTGGAGACCATGGGCTCCTTTGGGGAGTTATGAGAATGGTTGAGGCTCTTTCTCCATTTCCTCGCAATTTCCCTCTTGCAAAGATGGATTATAGGGTGAAATCTGGTGGGGTGGCTGCCTGAGGCCCTTTGTCACTGGAATATACACGTTCAGTGACCTACAGTTGTTGCCAGTTACCACTGCCTTGTGTCCTCCAAGCATATCAAATGCACATGCCTCTACTCTGTCACTGCAGATATACAATACATGTAGAATGTACTCCTGTATTTATTCATAGGTACGTGCCCATTTATCAAAGAGGCAATCTCTTCTGGTGTCAGTATAATAAAGGGTCTCTCAGAGCCGTTCTGCCAGGAACCCGTGTTCCCAGGGTTCATGATGCTGCCGTGAGTGTGACAGCGAGTCATCATGGGACAATGCTGCTTCAGAGGGCAATAATTCTGGGGACACTAAAGGCTCTGTAAGTGCAGATTAAGGGACATGGGAAGTAATACTAGTATAGTGACTTCCACTTCTACTTTTATGAGAACATACAGTTATATATTAGGCAACCTCTCAGTTTTGTATAGCATGAAAGGGGAGGATGGAAGCGATGAGTGATATATCCCTGCCTTGCAACAGATATTGATAAGCAAGAGAAATCAAACCCATATTTGCTTGAGCTACTCCTGTGTGCTAAGCCATACTCATCATGGCGAGGTTAAGGTGTTCAGGATTTGGTCTGTAGGGGAACCAGCCAGATATGACTGAGCTCCAACCCAAAAGCCCAAGTCTGCTTATAGACCCAAGCCTGATACCAGGTTAGTAAGACTTGGCTGGCTCTGAGCATGCAGAAGGAGTGAGCTAATGCCTGTATATATGGTTGATTCCCTGTCTGACAATTCCTGTATATGAATGGAATGGATGGGCTGACCTCTCTTTTTGTGTAATGCAGTGGTGGCCACTTGGGCCCTATTTCTTGGACTCCTTTTGTTTGAGCTAAGGAAGGTGGCAAACCAGCGCTCTGGTTTGTGTGCCTTGTGCATTAAGACTCTTCACACACGGACTTGGTGTGACCATGTGTGTTGACTGAGCCATAGCTTCTCCGTGATGATGCCTGCATTTAGAGGAGCCTTCAGATCCTTGCTCAGGATCACCAGGAACTCTCCAGCTGTTGCAGCGCTGTTGGATGATTTATGGTTTCATGCTGAAAACACACAAAATGCCTGTGTTTCCATGTCCATGTCTCCATTTGTCACTGGATTTCACCACTTGGAAGTCTGCTTAGATTCTTAGCTGTCTGACAGTGAGATATTGGCTGCAGTATGGGGTCGCTTCCTTGTATTTATGACGGGCTACGAGATTCTGACAGTCTCGTTCTGATTCCTGCGTGTTTTGCCAAGCACTAGGTCTTTGTGAAAATGCTCACAGATCTTGGCACTTGATAAACATCAGCTGGAATGATAATTTGGTAAGGTTTGCAAAGTTTTTCTTTGGGACAGGAAAAACAATAATCCTTTTTTTTTTTTTTTTTTTTTTCTGTTCCTGTCTGTGCTATTACTTCCTTGCAGGAAGAAAGCTGTTTGTCTAAAGTGTTTGAGGGCCTTTGATGTTACAAAGGCTTGGGAGGCTACAAGGTCCTCAATTACTGAGGTACCTATCCTCAAAATGCCATTGCGAGTTTGGAGAGGTCTGGTGCTCCTCACAGATTTACACTTGGAGAAGTGTGACCCAGTGACTCACCAAAAGTCTCCCAAGGCATCTGGGGCAGAACGGAGATTTTAAGCACGTTTTTTCAAGTCATTGTTTCTTTCTGGCCGGGTGCCTGCCAGACTCAGTCCTGCTGGCTTTTCCAGCACAACAGCTTTGTAACACAGGAGGTACTTTTGAAATGGTGCTGTTGAATGGCAAGCCCCAGAGCAGAAAGTGTGCTACCTGTTCCCCAGCACAGTGACACGTGCCCCGTGTCCCAGGAGGATGGCAGTGCCCCAGGGAGCCCCACGGTGCCAGCAGAACCTGCTCTCCGGGCAGCCTTTCAGGCAGCTGGCTGGCAGAGGAGGATTCAGCCAGATGAGTCTGAAAATTCATCTGCACAGCTGATATTGCTGGAAAGCAGAACTGGCATGGGAATAGCTCACAAAGCGGGAAAGCAGGAGAATCTTCAACAAAGCCTTTTATCTACCAAATAATTCAACCAGCCTGCAAACAGCAAGGAAGAGGTGGGTGCGCTGAAGCAGGGAGGGGAAAGGGGATGACTTCTGCCTCTATTTATATATCCGAGAAGCTGCCTTCATGGTAAATAATTGCAAATAATAATCATAATATCAAAAATGGAAAGGGCAAAGAAAGAGCAACTCCCTCCCGCCCCCCTCGCCGGTGCTGGTGTTTGAGATGTCATCTGTATGTGAGAGCTGAGCTGTTTCTTGTGCAAGGAGGATGGCAGTCAGTGCATCTTTATCACAATCTCTTTCATGCTCTGCTGAGCTCCCTACCCCGTGCAGCAGCAGCAGCGCAGAGGGAGATGCCAGCCCATCACCCAGTGAATGGGGACATTTGGGCTGCAGCCTCACCTGGTGCCAAAAGACCCCTTGCGTTTTCCAAAGTTGGCTGCTGGCTTTTTTTGCCCTCCTTGTGTGGCCCCTTGAGCAGCAGCAGCAGCGCAGAGGGAGATGCCAGCCCATCACCCAGTGAATGGGGACATTTGGGCTGCAGCCTCACCTGGTGCCAAAAGACCCCTTGCGTTTTCCAAAGTTGGCTGCTGGCTTTTCTGACCCCCTTCTGCCTTGTGCCAAAGTATCCAATGGCCCCTTGCCTTTCACCTGCTGACATGTCCTGTTTTCCTGTGTGGAAGATTTAGCAGGTTTGTTTTCTGTGGATTATAATGCACACTATCCTTTTTATCTGCTTCCTGCAGCGCCAGCCGCCGAGCCTGCACTTGGAAGGGAAGATCGAAAGCACGGGTGGGTTTTCGTGGAGGAGAAACGGTGTCGTGCTCTGATGTGGTAGCGGCAGGAGGCCTCTGATGCGGCCAAAATGCCAGAAGCTTCTTGTGTGGATGCGTCTGACTCCCCATAGCCTGTTCCTCTGGGCCAGGGGGTGCAGGGGACAGGCAGTGATGGGACAAAAACCAGGCACTGCTTGACATGGCTTCTAGGCAGGGCAGAAATATCCTCTCAAAGTCCATTAATTTCCCAGCACCCTCAAAGTATTTTGCTTTCCATTTTTGTCTGGATGGGGGAAATGTTCCAGAGCTCTGGAACAAATTATTATTATTAAGGTGGAGTCTCCTTCCTTGGAGATATTCAAAAGCAGTCGGGGCAAAGTCCTTGGAAACGTGCTCTAAATGACCCTGCTTGAGCAGGGGTTGAACTAGAGCATCTCTAGAGGTTACTTCCCATCTCAACTCTTCTGTTATTCAGTGAGCAAGGAAGAGACACTGAGCCAATCCCTTTTTCATACTCAGAAGGGAGCTTTAAACCTGATGATCACTGGCTTAATTCACCCTTGCACTGTTGTGACATGCCCTGCGTGTCCCCTTGGCAGAGGGAGATCTGGAGAAAAAATGGTTTACAACAGGGATTTTGAGACTGGTGCTCTGAGGCTCTGCAACTGGGGGAAAGCCCCCTTCCAGCACAGCAGTTGACCTCACTGTGGATTCAGGAAAAAAAAAATCAAAAAACGGTTCAGTAATTAAGTGAATCCAGCCATGAGAAGCAGTTACATCCCCTGGGAGTGAGTTAGGACCAGAACTGATTCACCAAGGCACCAGAAACCAGACCTCAGGTCCCCAAGGGGTGTCCAGCAACAGCAAACATATAGGGGCTGACAGTTAGGAACCAGTTATTCCATGGACTTGGAAGAATTTCACCCCATTTCATCAGTATTTAATTCTTGTTCCATTTTTTTTTCAGAGAAATTGGAATCAGAAGAACAGCTGGCAAATGCCACCATCCCAGTTAATATATCATACGTCAGGCCTTGAGTGCACAAATATTCTCTATGACCCTGTGCAAAGTGAGCACTGGAGAGCTGGGCTGCAGGTGTGTTATGATGAGTCCTTTGGTAATCTGAAGCTTACTGGTTTCTCTCTTTGCTTTTCCATATCAGTGACTAGTCAACAACTGAAGGCAAGATTAATTAGAAATTTTTGAAATGCTTTCTTTAGCTACTGTCCCTCAGGTTTCTGCCCCTGCATCTTTCCTGCAGTCCCCACATCCCAGGCCTTGAGCGTGATTTGAGCTCCATGGAGAAGCTCTGCTGAGTGAAGTTCATTATGTCTGAAAGAGGATACCTGGAGGAAGGAAGGCAGAGCATCGAGAGAGCGATGCTGGAGGAGAATTAGTTGACAGGAGA
Organism: Tinamus guttatus; assembly: GCF_000705375.1. The sequence goes on along the minus strand of NW_010588369.1, from coordinate 42,646 downwards.
AGTATGCAGAAGACAACGAGGAGCACTTGGGACTTTGGATGAAAAGTAGTTCATCCCTTCTCAGCCCATTAATAAGTTAATAACTTATCAGAGATTAACTTAACACCTTGAGGCACAGAAGACATTGCCTTGTTCTCACATTAGCTTGGCTCTATTGTAATTCCTTTATCTTACCTTTTTTCCCCCCTCAGCTATTGCATACTCACCTGGGGCCACACTAATATAACAGCATAAGATTCAATTACAAAAGACTACAATATGAGTGCAAAATTCTCTTCCTGACATGCCAAATCAGTGCTTGTGAGCATTAATTATTGAGTGGCTAGCAGTTTTTTTTCTAGATTGCAGTGGAAAAAAAAATCTGTAGCATTTCCTGTGCACAGAGAAGCAATGCTCCTGAGTAAGATAACCCCAAGCTCTGCTGCCTCCGGAGGCAAGGTACAGGCTAGAGGAATGGGGGATAGGAGCAGGAGAAAGAGGAAAAGATTGGGTTTTGAGGAGGGATGAGGGCTCAGGGTGCCAACATGGCACGGTCCGCTCCAGTGGAAGGAGCACTCTTGGGATTTCGTCTCTTTTCCTTTTCCTCAGACTCAGCCTGAGATTCTTTATCACAAGGAGAGTGAGAGCCTGTGTGGGGGGAGAGATAAAGGCCTGACCACGGGTCTCTGCTCAGCCGAGATGGGGAATATTCTTATCAGCCCATTTGATGTCTTCCTGAGAGTCTCGGTATTGTGTCCAGTACTCAAACGTCCTATCACCAGAGCCACGACTACCTGGAGCTTATCTCTTTGTTACAGGAGCTCCATCTCCGAAGTACCTAAGCACAGTTTACACGGTATCAACGAGAGAACAGAATAGCCCGTCCTTTCCCTGGCAGCTTCAGAGAAGCTGGAGTTCGAGGGGGGCTGTGGAAATGCAGCTCTTCTTCCTTATCTAGCACGGTGCTGGCAGACTGGAGCTTTGAGACGGAGTAATGCGAGGATCTTTCTTACACTGCTGCTCTTCATTTTGTAAAATCAAAAGATGATTCCAGGATCCAGACTGGGTTAACCTGCCATCTTCTATACACGGTAAGACACGGATGTCACATCTATCTGTCCTTCCTCTGTTTCATCTACAGATCGGGTAGGTACGCTACAGCCAATGCAATAGTTTTACTGCATGGATTGAACTTTTGTTCCCAAATTCCTCTGAGCTCATCTAGAGAAACAAGAGAGCTCAGGGTGTGGATTTGCCCAGGACATGCCAGCAAACAGGAAGGGTTGTCCACTTACTTCATCTGGAGATGCAGTAGGCTCAGAGGTACCCCTATGGATATACTAGAATGACAAAAAACAGATGCAGTTCCCTCATAGCTTTGTCATTCTTCTCTTATTCTATATTTAAACATATATATTCTGTGGGGATGAAGACTTGGCTTCAGGACACATGCAGAACTGCTGCCCTGCATGGTTTTACTCTTGTGTTATGATGCACTGTGATAAAATACACACTGTGTGAGTGAGAGGGAGAGAAGAGGATGACATCAGAATTATAAGCAGTGTTAAAGGAGACAGACTTGCCTTTCACAGATGATATTCGTGTGGGTAATGCACGCTCCGGAGACTTTTATTGCCTCTCTCCTTTGCCAACATTGTGTGCGAAGCCTTAGACATATGGCTTCACTTTAACCATGGGCCAGGGACCCCTCTCAGGGTGACAATTTCCTGCAGTTACCCTCACACTCTGTGGAGGAGAAAGTCTGGCAGAAGCAGTAAGTACGAAGTGTGGATGGAATCTGATTAATCAGCAATTACATCGTGTTGCATAATCCAAGTGTCCCCACAAATGTCACACCCTGCGGTTTATTGAAAATAGCAAGTGAGGCAAGAAGAAGAGCTAATCTAGTAATATACTTCAGGACTCAAAGCTGCAGGAGCCAAACGGAGACTTATTCTGGGTTTTAACTAAGGAGGACAGAACAGACATGTTTGATCTGATGATGGATGAAATCTTAGCGGCTAAAGATCAGGCTAAATCTGCTTTTTATGGGCAGAATAGATGGCACTCTATAATACTTTTATTTGGGCTAAAACATGAAATTGCATGGTATATGCTTTTGTTCAGATCTGCATGGATTTGATTTAAAACCATGCAATCAAATGAATGTCATGCAGGTGAAAGAAGGCACGACATGGCCATGCTCTTCCTTTGCACAGCAGCAGAGGCAGTGCAAAGACAGCTTCACCCCTGGCTCTGGACCCAAGATTGCTATATATCAACCCAAAGTGATGACTTTAGTATGAATGTGCGACTTCATCTTTCCTGCACATCTCTGCTGAGACAGACACGGTGCAGTGCACACTGATTTGATTTTAGTATTTTAATTTATTATATTTTAGTATTTTATTTTTTAGTTTTATTTTTTCTATGTGCCAGCTATAAGCTCCTGTTACACAGGACCTAGCAGGTCACTATGATGGTTATTTCCCTTTGCTCCTTGAATGAATTGCTCCTAGATGAATGGGATTCTGTCTGTTGAATAAAAAGAAAGGTGCTACCTCTCATTTCTTATTCCCTGAGGCATCGATTTGGGTATTCTGTAGAGTTATGTATCTGAGTGAGATTGCCCAGTCGTCCTTATCCATCCTCCAATATCAGACTCAGCTGCAGGGTTCGACCATTAATGCAGTAGATCAAATATGCCCCCAGAAACCAGTCACTAAAGTACAAATGCCCCTCACCTCCTCCTTACGCCTTCGTTTCTTCCTCCTTTCCAGTCTTGGTCTCTGTCCCCTAACTGATGTTACCAGGCTTTGTTTTTAATTAAGAAACATTGTCCAACCAATGGGAAGCAGGAAATGTTTTACAAATAGGAACAATTCTTGTTCATTATCCCTTAATTGAGGCAACAAAAAGGTGCTGGAAAACATCCATCAGATGCACATTCATGTACATCATCAGAGAGGATTGGATTTAGGAGCTCACAAAAGGAACATCGAATGTTCCAATCAAGAGTTATACAGACAACAGTGAAACAAAGAATTGGAGACACAAATACATCAGAATTAGCCCAATTACAGATTATATGCTTCTGGAAAACACATTCCTTGGCTCTCTTCCAGGATTTTCTTATTTCACACTCCTTTCTCTTGTTCCTTGGTATGTCACGAAAGTTGATGTTACTTGTTTCTCTTCTGTTAGCCCTTGTGCTGCTCACAAGGGGAAAAGGTATCATTCCCGAGGGTGTGAGAGGTGTGTTGAGAAGACACAAGTAGCAACCTGGAAACTTTTCCTCCTCTTTGAACTAAAGATACTTTAAGGCTGATAGTCTTTCACCTTTTCCTCCCTTGTTCCTTCAGATTTCCTTCAGATTTCCAAGTTTACCTGCTCTGCTAGGCTACTGTTCTCAAGCAGAAGAGATAAATAACGTGAGAGAACCTGCTGAGGGAAAGATTTTGAGCCTGAAAGGCCAGGAAATCTCGTTACCAATTTAAGCTTGCATTTTAAAGCTTGCTTGGCCTGGTTCTGAGCTCATTTACGCTCTAATACTGTGCCCCCTGCAGAGCTAGCCTTTATTCCCATAGGTCTGTTAGACTCAAGTTCTTTGACCTGTCCTTTTTTAAAGGTGCCCTGAGTTTTAAGTGAGAGACAGAATATGCCAAGGACCCTCAAGGTACCCTCTGAAGTGTATGTTCACCTCACTGCTTCCTGAAAGACAAATCATCACTGGGAAAATGACATCCCACCTCATTGGACTGCAGTAGTAGACCAAACACAATACTGTTAAATACTGTTAAAATTGCTCCTGATTGGTACCCATAGCTGTATATCTAATTATTCTTGCTGTCTTGTCATGGATACTTATGTGGTTTCCAGGTCATCTGTGCATTTCACACTCTAATATTGTTCTCTTCCCAGGCTCCTGAGACACCTATCCACCTGCAATTCCTGTCTTCTTCAAACCGTTGAGAAGATGGAGGCAGAAGGAGAATCCCTCTCAAGCAGCATGTTTCTCTAGCTTTAGCTGTCTCCGTGTCCATTCAGGCTCTCATAGCTGATGGAAGGAGATAGTAACCTTCAGAGATCAAGTCTGCACATCCAAAGAACAGTGAGAACAATTGTTGCCCAGAAGTGAGATTAGTGTGGACTAAATACTTGGTTTCTAGAGGAGGTGAACCCTGGGAGAAGTGTCCAAAAGAGGGTCATATTATAGGATCACCATGTGGCAGTGGGGAATGGACTCATGAATCTGTGTACCAGAGTGGGGTGTCCTCCCACCAACCCCGTGATGGCATGGAAGATGACACTGGGGACCCCCTTCAACTCCTGGGGTTGGTGAGGGACCCTGGCAGGCTGCTTGCTCAGCAATCAAGCAGGCTGTACAATATCCAGCTGCTGTTTTCCTCCTTGAGCAGCTTCAAGGAGGACGGATGCAGGAATCAGGCCACAGAACAGCAGGATTACTGGATGGCCAGCACCCAGTAGGAATGACAACTCCCACCAGCAGGCTCAGAGAGTGAATGGCTCCTGCCCTGTCTTGGTTGGGAGCTCCCCTGAGCAGCTCTGTTCCTCTGTCTTTCCTTGAGTGAAAAATTCCCTCATAATTTTCCCTCTTCCTTCCTCTGGCAGTTGAGATTTCTGTATCATTTCCCTTCCATTTCCCCCCCAAGCCCTCCCTGCCTTGTTTTAAAATCCCCACTGCCTACCATGGAAAGTGTTTGCTTTATAGCTGCCATTTGTTGATTTTCTTTAGGTGACTCAGGGCTGCAGGCATTCCTCATTACTTTTTTATTAGCCAATTTGAATACTCATTTAGCATCACTAAGTGTGTGATGGTTTTTAATTCTTCCTTCAGCAGCATCTCTGCAGAGACTGTCCTTGGTTCTCAGTAATAAAACAGGATCCCACACAAGGCAACCAAGGCGAGAGATGACGGCTTGCAAAACAACATCAATCAGTCCAGGCTTGTATCATGTAGACAACAAGGCTGAGGCCTCCCTTGGTTTTGTCCTTCTTCCCTGTACAGCTGGACTGTCAGAAACTTCAGTGACGAAATATGCAGCAGGATGACATGGTACGTTGTGCAGGACAAGCAGCTTTCCAAGAAAAAAAAAAATACAAAATTAAGTAATATGAAGTGGCAAGACCGTAGACAACAGAAATTACTGAAGTGGTAGAATGAAGATGGTTAATGAGGAATAGATAAAATTATTCAGCTATAAGGCTAATAACAGCTAGAAAACAGCTAGAGCAGTTATAGTCATTATGCATTAAAAGAAAAAAAAAAAAAAGTGACCAACAGTGAAATGTTACACTTTGATATCCAGGTTCCATGTGCTATTTTTCGGGGGTGTTGAATACCCAGAACCAGACAATATAACCCATAAGGTTTACAAGTAGAGAAGCCAGACTATGGAAGGGGATGTAGGAAGGGAAGACAGTGTGGAGAGAGCTGGTCCAAGGATTTCTCAAATTTCAAGGCCAAATAAAAATGCCATGTCCCCGGCAATGGTGCAATTTAACTAATTCCAGAGCAGAGATGGATGCCCAGGCCCCTGGTCCCTTTCAGCCTGGTGCTGCCGTCTGTGCAGCCAAAGGAGGGAGCAGGTAACTCCACCTGTCCAGGCCAGCCCTGTCCTGTGGGTAAACACGAGCCTTTGGTCTCTTGTCAGGCAGTTTGCTCAAGCACTAATCCACTTGCACACAAAAAAGTACATTCTGCTGCTTTTTCAAGTGCCTTGGATTCTGTTGTGTACAAATTTACAAACGAACTGCTTGAGTGTTGACTAATGCTGGAGCCTGCAGTCAAGGTAAGAGCCCATTTATTTATAGGCTCTTCAAGGACAAGAAGATGCTGTATTTGTACAATTTTCCAGCAGGCACACAGAACACAGCCTTACAAAGAGTTACTTCCCTCCGCTGTGTTGCAAAGAGGACGATATATGAGATCCTCAGGGAAAATGCACAGTTTAGCCAGTGTCTCCTGGCAGGAAGGTGTTACACCACCAGCTTTTGAAAATGGCAGAGCTGAAAAGGTACAAAGAAGATTTTTTTTTCCTCTGTACTATAAGTTTGGGTGCATATCCAAGAAAAAACCTAAGCCATGTAGCTGAGCTGTGCAAGGATCAGACGCTCCTAGCTGCTGTGTGCGCAGCACCCACTCCTTCAAATGAGACTCAATGTTTGCGATCGATGGGACTGTCTGATCCCAGGATGATAGGGAGCTCTCTTTTTTTTTTTTTCTGATATTTACTGCAAAGGTGCATGACCACACAGATCACTGTAATAACAGGAGCCCAAAAGAAGAATTAATAAAGCACCGACTGTGTTTTACCCTGAGATCTCATAGTACTTGAGAAAGGAAAAGCACCATCGGTTTTCTTTCATGGGGGCAGAAAGAGGTGAAATGATTTATTTACCGTGTTTATGCAATGCATCAGGGGTAGAGCAGGGAGCTGGAGCTTTCCATCTGTGTTTTGAGGCTTCCTAAAATGTCCATTGGAAAAGTCCAAAACATTTCCTCATGGATCAGGGTGAAGAGCCCTGCTGCTGTGCCTATGGACTGATCTGCATTTGCAGTGCATGCTGTTGTCATCATTATGGTCACAGGAAAAGGACCTGTTCAGGTCTGGAGAACGGAGATTGCTGGTCACTTGTGCTGAGCAGTGCCAAGCTCTCTACCTGAGCCTGGTGGGATTTGGTCCATCCAGCCACCACAAACCCTTGCTGTCCAGGCAGGAAATAGCACCGGAATGGTGAGAGCACTGAGAGCATTGCAGGGGACAGGGAGAGGAGTGAGGAGAAGGCCATGAAACCTGGCATCACTCGGTGATACACACTCACCAGCACAGCTACTTTGCAGATGCTTCCTACCCCAGATACAATTGGTGCCTCATCAGCCCAAGCAGGTGCCTTGGACCTTACATACTCATTCTGGATATTTAGCCCCTGCCAAAAAATTAACTAGAAAGATCGAAATACCACTCAGGCTGAGATGCATTAAAGAAGATGCAGAAAGCATTGCGTTCTCTCCCTGGGCTCTCTGAAGGAAAATCTTGCTGATGGAGGCAATCGAATCTGGAGGGGCAGGAGAGGTATCGAGCCCCAGGTTAGCAGCAGCTTTTAAGGCAGACGTGTCTGTGTCTGACATTAGTCAGTGCATCAGTGTAACCAAGCTTCTAGGCAGCTTAAATAGGAGCTGTGAGCTGATTGCAAATGCCTTGTATGCAGCCCAGAGCCCTTGCTCCACATCCACATATATTTCACTCACAGGGAGGAGATGGCAATGAATTTGCCATTCATTAAAAACAAATAATATCTCTCTATCCGTCTTGGGTAAGTGTGGTTGTGAAATTGCTCTTTCACTTTCATTTTATAGGTTTCCTTGTGATAAATTTAGCTTGTAAAGAGTGATTAAGACACTTCATTATGTTTTAATGTGTCTTTAGGCCTATGTCTAATAGTAACACTCATCCTAGATCTCTTTGGAAATAGCCTGCTGCTGCACGCCAGAAAAACCTCTGCTATGGCATGGGATGTGGCTCTTGTTGGACTCTGCTGGACCTGGGCAGCACATGGAGCCCTGCCTCATGATGGACTTTGTGGGACATCTGCACTCCGAGGGACAGCACAGGTCAGTGCCTCATCCAGGAGAGCTTATCACAGGGGGAAATGAGGTTGGGAGTTTCTTCACCTCAACCCACAAATTGTCCATCTCAGAGCGGAGAGGTGCAGATAAAAGTGAGGACTGAATGACCTCTGGCCCTAAGTTAGCACTAGAAAGGAGAAAGTGTTGAAGAGAACTCCCTCCTATAGGGCAGTGATGAATTCAGGCGTCACTGAGATCTGGTCTGCCTAAATTTCGCTTGCACAGGGATTCATTTGGTGCTCATGCACCCATGTCCAAGATAGCAATCCAGAAAGCCTGCATCCTGTGTGACTAACCCTGAAGATGGCCAATTCCCCTTTTGTGCTTTATTTAACCAAAACTTCTCTAGACACATAGGCATGTAAGTGCCCTGGTTTGGGTTGGCAGCCAATTATTTCATGCCTGAAGGGAAGGAGTTCGCACTATGCTGAGCTCTGTGTTTTCAACAGGGATGCTACGATAGCTCCCAGGCTTTTTTAGTTGTTTGTCAGGCACCAGACTCCTTCACAGACTATATAAAGAGGCTAATTACCTCATTTAGGTGATTTCAATTGCCCTGCTGCAGCCACGTGCACAGCAATACATAGTGTAAAACCTAGGATAGGTACTATTAAAAACTCACAGGGAGTAACACCTGGGTTTAGGTTTTCATCCATGTGGAAGAGAACTTGGCTGATCCCAGGAAAGGCTTCTGGTCCCTCTCCTGCAGCATCAGCATCCCATATAATCAGTGACAGTTGTGGGGAAGCAGCATGTTACCCTTGGAGGACTCACGCTGTAGTGAGGTGATCAGTGTTAGGAGAGTCCTCCAGAACTGTTTAAGGACTGCTGAATCATTTGAGGTCATGTACTGAGATGCAGTCACTATTCAACCACCAAATTAATCACTGGTCAGGATTTACAGGCAAAAAGTATGTTTACTTAAAAGCAGAGACTTTGCAATAGTGTCACAAAGAAAGGTAAAATACATCCTTAAGGCAGCATGCATCAGTAGGATAATTCCTTACCTGCCCTTATGCATGTGGGAAGGCCCATAGTGTCCACAGTGTCAGCCCGAGAGCTCTAATACACCGTCCTCACCCTGGGTGTCTGTGACAGTGGCTGAGACTGTGGGGAATAGCTGCCCCATCACCTCCTCTGCCTTTGCTTGTCGCCTTTATCTGCTACCTGATTTCTGGTTTTGTGACTGGGCACTGGGAAGTCACATGATAACTCAAGGGATTAAGTTATTTTCTTCCTTTCTGTTCTCTCACTTAGCATTGCTAATACATGCCTAAATTATTCTGGCTTCTGGCTGTTCTTAGTTGTTATAGCCTTCTGAAGAACTCTCGATAAAACTTTTTACATAATATTATCAAAAAAATTATATGTACCACCTTCTTTCTTTTATTTGTAGCTCTTTGTGAGAATTGCATGAAGCCCGAACATGCACAATAGCACAAGGCAATGAGAAATCTCTCCTTTCCCTTCACATACAGATTTAGTTTGGGGGAGGATCCTTAACACGGGCAGACAAGATCTTGACCGCTGTTTCTTTCTAGGCGAGAATTAAAGCCCAGGATCCTGAATCCGTCATGACAGTCAGACTGGTGAGGGCTGGGAGGCTGGTGCCCTGCTCGGAGACCAGCAACGGTCTGTTGGGCTAAGTCCTCCTGGCAGTTGTAGAGAGCCATGGCCAGCGTCTTCAGCTCCTGTATTGAGCTGCTGCGCCGCGGTGTTAAACAGAGACATCCTGGAAATGCAGCAGGGGATGCATTGGAGGCAGGGAGGCATTCGATGAGATACGGAAAGCTCCCTGGTCCACGCTGGGATGACGAGATGCTCTTTGGGTAACATGTCAGTCTTTGGGACACGCTTTATGCCTTCTGAGGAGAGCAGGGCAGTTGGCACAGTCCCAGAGAGCGCCCTTCTGGTCTCGTTAAAGCCTCTGAGCATCAAATGCTCTCACTCATTTATTGGAGGGTGATAAACAGCCTGGGAAATGCCTGCTCCAGTCAGCTCACATACTTGCTTTTTTATGAATGTGACATCCTTAAATGTGTATCTGCTAATGCCACAAGGGCCCCAGAGGAAATCCCAGCTGGGTCAGTTTGGTGCTAGATTCCCTGAAAAGCAGCTGGCTGCAGAAGATGCTCAGGGTGATTTTTATAGAATTATCCCTACAGAAAATGAGTGATTTAAATATTCCTCCCCCCCATATCAGCCCAATCTAGGATGAATCTCTGCTCTTTTGACATGGGCGTGATGGATTCATGATAACCATGACACTGTCTTTGCCTGGTGTTCGTGACCTGCACAGCTGAGCCTATGGATCAGACCAGAGGCTCCAGCAGTTGTGACACTGCCATTTATCTTGGGGACAGGCAGGACCAGGTCACTGCAGCACAAAATGGGCAGCAATCAGCCAGCTTCAGGAGGGCAAGGAGCTCCCTGTGAGCGGTACCCAAGGACCCAAACTTGCCTGAAGTCCCTCTGATAAAAGAGTCTGCCCTTGAGCGCAGCCTGAGCTCCAGTGCTGGCCTCGATCCCGCATTTAAGGCCCTTTCCATATGTTTCTAGGAGACTTCTGCCTTAACTTTCCTCCTTCCCAGCCCATAGGAAATAGGGAAGTTGTTCTACTTCCCAGCACAAGCCGCTCGCGCTGGTGGGATGCTCTGGGACAAGCTCCACCGAGAGCAGCTTTGCGGTGCTGTGAACTCGCAGGAATTTGCAGCTGGTCTCTTGATATTCCCATCGGCTATTCCGGCAAGCAGCGACACTTCACCAAGATGCTGCCTTGGTGACATTATTAGCGCTCTGCAGCTGTTCTGGCATTAGCTTGCATTGGAGGCACTCGATGTGTGCGTGCGCTATAATGGAGCAACCCGCCGCAGGATTGCAGATACCACCTGGGTGGGCACACGCTCCCATGTGCACGGTGACCTTGAGCAGGGATCGTTTCGAAATTCCCATGCAGCTGCTGTTTTGCATTGCGAGCCATATGGCCGGCCCCGTAAACACTGGCTCTAATTGTAGCTCTCAACCTGCCAAAGTCCAAAACAGGGAGATTGTTGGGGACAGAGGCTGGGGGTGGGGGAAATGATCCGACGCCTGCCTGACAAAGACCCCGGAACAAGGAAAATGCAAGAAAAAAATCCGTATTTGTCCAGAGAGAATCACTTTGTCTCTGACCTCTGCCTGACTCAGCATTTTCTGTGTCAATATTTTACAATAATAAAGTGAGAGAGCACCAGGTGTGTGGGAAATGAGGGCAAATTTATGTCTGAAAAGGCAGGGAGGTTCCTCTTAGCAAAGGATGGTTGAAAGTACGTTCCTAATCAAACAGCTAATAATGACCTTGTACCTATAATCAGCCTCTTCAGTGAACCAGGGTTATGTGTCGCAGGGATTTTGGGGTTCGAAGGGGGAATAAGTAATAGCTTCAAATAGGTCGCTCAATTCTATTAGCAGAGCATCAAGTAAAGGCTAGTCTTGCTGCTCACTGTCTGTGTTTCTTTTATCCTTAGGCAAAGCTGATGCAAACTAACAACCTGGATGAAATGGAGATGCTTTTCATCTGTTCTGCACAGAGTTAAATGGTCAAGATTCAAAGCAAGAATTGCTATGCACAGGTTGTTTCGCCTGTCTTTCCCAAAGGGGAGAGGCATGTGAGCAGCCTCTCAAATCAAACGAAGGCATGAGAATGTCTCTCCTCCCTGTGATGGATTTGGTGCCGCATCTGGAGTTGTCTCTTTAGATGCACCAGGTAACTGTAAGTGTCAGTCTCTCCCCAGCGGACTTTGCTCTGTGCACACGTGGGTGTGAGAGGAACATTTGATGAAGGAGTTAGTAATAAGCATGGTCAGTATTATGGATCTTGAGCAGGTTGCGAGGAGCAGTTGGGATGCCAGGTAGCAAGGTAAGAGGAGCTCAGATCATGAAGAGGAGAGGCCAAATGATGTGCACAGCCTGAACAAGGAGGAATCAGGGTGAGTGATGGAAAACACCCACCTCCAGCTCAGCCTCTTTGGGCGCACATGGCCAGATTGGGCCATTAGCCCTCAGGTTCACCAGGTAAAGCAGAGCTTGGGAGAGACCAGACTAAAGCTGGCACAGGATGGCCAGAAAGGCTGTGGGCATCCTGCCCTGGGTCTGGTTTTGCAAACCTGGTGACTCACCTCAACCTAATACACCCAGAGAGAAAGAACATCCCAGTTATCCATTTTCCCATGAAGCCTCCAAAACTTCTTAGCACAAAGAAAACTGCATTTCAGCTGTTTCAAAGAGAACGTTAATTAAAAATCAAGGCGAAAAACCTCCATTGGAAAAGAGAGGAAAAACAAAACAGGTAGACACCTCAGTCTCTAATTTATGTGGGTTTAAAACTAGTACCAAGATCGGCTTAATTACCTAGGAACAATGTATTTCTCTGGGATTGCTGATCAGCTCGTTAGCGATACACTTTTTTTACTTCCAGTTGAAATTGATAATACATCCCTCACTCAAAACATTGTCTCCAAATCACCATGGTTACTGCCAGGTTTTCCACAAGGACCCAGCATATTCATCTGTCAAGTATGCTAATGGGGAACGGACCCTGTCACACAAAGGAGCAGGCTATTCAAACATACACTTGGCAAATAATTGTACATGTCAAAAGAATGATGCTTGTTATTTGCCTAATATTATCCCCCAGAAGTGGGAAATAGTTCAGCTCTCAATGCAAAATGGCTTGCCCTTATCAAATAGGCAATTTGCTGATAATTTAGACTATTAGAGATCTTGGGGTGGGGAGACAAAAGGGGGGGGGTGGAAAATGTAAGTGGCTTTTTATAATTGCACTGAAAGCAAAATGGGGCATTAAGTGCCCTGAAGGTGCAGTAACGAGGAGCATCACGGGATGCTCCGCTGGCTGATCCGCGGGGCTGCTCCTGGCCTCCCCTCTCACCTCTGCCAGGTAGCCCTGGTGGGTGGTTAATTATAATTTAGAAGAAACAGTTTTCTCAACTGCATTTTTTATTGCTATTTATCTTCATGATGGGCCAATTTCCAATTTGTCTATTTCGGTAATTAAGCCAAAGAAAAATGCTGTTGTTGGATTCCTCTATGTTTCTGAGCTCCTGATGGCAGCAGCTGGTGACATCGAGCTTGTGCAGAGTTATGTGTGGCTGTGACCATGGAGCAGCCTTTTCTCCTCCTTTGGGGTCCTTGAAGGCTGTTCCCCTCAGAGCTGGTGTCCTGGAAAGGCAAAGCCAACCTGGGGTCCTTTGGCCCTGCCAGAGGCAGGGACTTGTGACCGTCATCTGCAGATGTTCCTGCTGCTCTGCAACTCCTGCCTTGCCTCCATCTGCCCGTGTCCCTTGTCTCTGCCTCTGCCTGTCCCCCAGCTCTGTACAAATCCAGCATAGACCTAGCAGGGTTTTATTTACAGGCCCTTGGCAGGTTTTGGCCGTGTACATAGGAAACTTTATCTACCTGCAACATTCTGGTTTGCTCTGCTGGGCAAATACCTAGCGTGGGGTGACTGAGGCCACAGAACTCGTGTTACCCTTTCATAATTGTAGAGGTGTGGAAGTCAGAGCACCATTCTTTTCAAGGTAGAGAATGGACTATTGTCTCTAAGCTCTTTAAGCCTTTCAGTCTAAGATGTAGAAGTAGAAAATATTCAAACATCTCTGTTTCTTTGAATGGGATGCACAAAACCTCTCTTGGTATCATTTCAGGGCAACCAGATTCTGAAACACCATCATTTTCACCTGCGTAGCTTTGCAAGCAAGCAGGAGAGACCATGGAAAATCTTCCTTCTCTCCCAATGCCACCTTTATGCTTCTCTTCCTCGGTGGAAATTGCGTTTGTGCTGTTAGAAGGTGCTGGATCGGCAGGTATGAGCTCCGCGCCTGGTTGCGGTCACACTGCCTGCACAGTCCTTGGCTTTGCTTGGTGACAGGCTCTCCGTGCCACAAAGGGACAGATTCCCAGTGACTTAAGTGCGCACAAACGACCGAATACCAGTGACTTTCCACTCGGCATTGGGCTGGGTTGGAGCCTGTGACCCAGAAACGAAAGGCACTTTGGCAGCTTCCCTTAGTGGTGCAATTCCCCTCTAGCCTTCCAGGGTCTGCAAAGAGCCGTGTTGCTTACAGGAGCCTGGGATAACGCAGCGCAATCATCTACTCAGTGTGTGACATTATTTGCTGGATGTGGCTGCATTACAATTTTCCTCGATTGTGAATCCTGAATTGCTGAGCCCTCTTGTGCTTTCTGTAACACTGAAATGCAGTTTATTTGCCTCTGGGGGGATGGGGAGATCTCCCTTTTCGCTGTGAAATCCGCTCCCGCTTGCGCTGCTGAGGACAGTCTGTAAAATGGACATGTGAGAGATGGGGTAGGCAAGGAAAATGCATGGTCAGAAAGTTGTTTTGCATGACTGGTAAATTTGGGGTGGAATGGGAATCCAGAAAGGTTACGATTTGCTATTCCATGGTTTATGTTGTACAAAACACTGATTTTAAAATGGGCAGTGAGAGGATAAAGAAACAAAACAAAACAAAACACAACAGCAAGTGACCTAATCGGCTATTAGAGTATTTCCAAGCAGTGAAATCAATACAATTCCCAACTCATAACTTATTTGCCTCTGTACAAAATTAACATAGATAAATAAATTTAAAACCCAACCTAACCCAAACTGCTTCATGATAAAATGTGATCATAGCAATAATAAGATGCTTCAGTGCATGAATTTGGTTGTATTAATTCTCCCCTGGTGTAATTGACAGCACTCAGCCTTCAGCTTTCCGCTGAACAGCATACTGCTGCTGAATTATTATACCTGGCACTTCAGACTCTTCCACATCTCATTGCCTAATTGTGTTCTCTTCTAGCAGGTGAGTATTAAACTCAGACATTAAAGGATCTCTGCCAATTACCTGAAGCTCAACATTTGATCTGTCTGAAAATCTCACTGATCCGTGGGGGACTGCTTCTCCACCCGCATCCCGAGTGCCGCTCTCTATCCTTACTTAGAGTGGTGTAAAGCAAGAGTTTCTCTCTTCCTGATTTTAAGGGCATTAAGAGGGTGAATGGTAGAAGGAATTCAGGCCATAAATCCAGTTACGTCATCTATTCAAATTAGAGCTAGCACTAATCCAACAGAAGCTGCTAATTATGCAGGATTTACAGAAAAAAAAATGTATCATTCTCTTTGTGTTCTCTCTGCTGGTTTTACAGATGCTGTTTGACCGGTGTTTCTGTGCAATACCTTGTAAAAGCAGCAGCTTTTGTTGGATTACTTTGCCATTGCATCGCATCTCCTTCTTGCAATTTGCTAGCGAGTTTCAAAACTGTGGCCACTGCAAAGCCTCTATGGCTCAGCGGTGCTTTCGAGACCCTTGTTTGCAAACCAATCAGTTAAATTAAGAAGCTTGATTCTCAGTGCTGTGTGATGACATCTTCAATTTAGCCGGTGCCCCAGTGAGGAAGTAAACAAACAATAAAAGTGTCACAATTCCTTCTAGTTCCATTAGACAAATAAGAAGTTTATTCAATGTTTTGGCAAATGAAAATTTAAGCAAACTGTCAGGAGAGACATTTTCCCTATCAGATGCTTCATGAGAGGGGATTGTAACAAGAAAGAGCTATCACCCACCATGTCATTATAAACAAAGGCTCCTGTGAACTCCTTTTATTAGAGATTAGCAGCACCAATTTCAGCGTTGCAGGCTGAGCCAATGACAAACTAGAATATATTTTGCCATGGGATAACTTACTACCTTCCAGGGCAGTGAGACTATTGCAAGCAGTGGACTCCCAAGAGTCGACAATTTTCACCTCTGGCCATTAATTCTCTACCATTTAGGAACAGCCTGGTGATCTGTCTAGACCTATTTGCTGCCAGAGACCAACACTTCATTATGCCTCCTGCTGTATGATTCCAGGTGAGACCAGTCATTCATGCTATCTGGAATCCTAGAATTCTGGCATTTCTCATGGATAACCCTTAAGGCTGTTGCAGAAAGTGTTGCCAAGCCAAGCATTAAGAGGCTCTGTTCCAGCAGGGTCAGGCTGGGATTTTAGTATGGTGGTTAGCAAACCATGCAAATGCAGCCTTTAATGTCATGTGGTGTCCACAGGCTTAATGAAGGCTTAGGGACACATCAGGCTAATTGCAAAGTGCTGATCTTTCTGTCTTTGACTAGTAAACGCCAGATTCCTATCTTGTCCAGCAAACTCCATGCATGCTTATTTAGGAGTTGTATGCATATACCCCTGTCACTGGAAGAGATATTTTGAAATGCCTCAGAGGTCAAAGAGAAAATGTTGCACAGGGTTGGTGGTGGTGCCTAGGATGGCAGAACACCCAGGGCACTGGAGCCAACACTTCCAGCTTCTCAGTCCTTACCTCCAGCACAGGAAAAGCAGATCTTCCTGGGCAAAGGGGAGAATAATTTCTGAAATACTGGGCTAAAAAATCCTATGGTTCTCAGATGGCATTTCTGGGTCTTTGTGAGTGATGTGCGTTCATCTTGCTTCATATTCGTTCTCTTCCTCTCTCATGCACAAATTGATAGTGAGAAAGAGGAATGGAGAAACCAAATCCAACAGGATTTTGTGAATGGGATTCCTCTCATCTCATTTCACCTGTCTGCAAGTTTGGTCTGTGGTCTCTGTTGTCTCAACGTATTTCCAGATGCACTATCAGATCTACCCTGCCTGTCTTCAGATAGGATGAACAACAATCCCTGTAAGAAATGAATAACCAGCTGTATTCATGGTCAATCCTTACATCCTGTGATCCTTATAGTCTTGTTGTCAGCTTTCCAACCCTCATTCATGCTGTTAAGCCTCCTTGCCTTGGAGTCCATCAGACCTCCAGCTCTAGAGTTACTTCCTACATCCTCTCTCCACGTTGCCTAACCCCAATTTCCCGTTTACAAGGTCCAGTCCCAGTTTGTTGGCAGGAGAAAGAACAGACCTCTTCAGGCCTAGGAGGGCTGCTGCATTTTGCAGGAAACTGCTCTCCCAGAGACTCATCATGGGCAGGCAGAGAACATTGTTTGGAATAGGCCTTTATTTAACAGAAAGAAAAAAAAAAAGTCACACTGGAATGAGCCCTGCCACTTGCATCAGTCTTTGTTTATATACTGAACTGATGAGCAATTAACTTAGAGAAAATACATTATATGCAGAGCACAAGCCACATAACGCTGCTTTCTATTAAGGTTGCCTAACACTTGCTATTATTAGACCCTGCTTTCTGTTACTTGCAACTTTTCCCAATTCTAAACATTTAGGATGAAATCTTCCCTCCTGGGTGTCGCCTCAGGCTGGATTGATTATATTTTGCATGAGAAGTTTATATATACCCTCAGGGAATCCCCAGCATGGTTGTGCAGCCTGTGCTAATGGCTCTGAATGACACATAGTGCGAAGGGGACATTGCAGAGCTGGTAGACAATGCTAAAATGCAAACAAGGCTGCGCAGCGAAGCCGAGATGGAGCTAAAGTGAAGTCAGAAGACTCTTAGAGAGAGTCTGGATGATTTCTTTCCACATGCTCTTTGTTCATAATAACTGGAAGAGCGATCCTTCCTTTTCTGGTCATGTCTGGTTGCATTTTCCTGGACGTAAATTACAATACAGCTTGTCTGACCCCAGTGTCATCATCCCCAGCAAATTGCAACTGGTTCTCACACTGTTATTATGGCCCTCGCTGCTCCACAGAGTTGTCCTCCCTCTGCCTTCCTTTACCTGTGCTTCCCTGTGCTCCTGAAGCGACAGCTTTCGTCGTTGTGCAACTGGGAAAGCATCATGGGTTAAAGCAGCAAAAGGTATGTGCCTCACAGGGCAATAGATAGGACTCTGAATTCCAGTTTTAGGGGCATGGATAAAGTTGATCAATAGAAAAACGTGAGGATAATTTGCTTTATCAACAGTTCATCCTTAGTTGGAGCGGAATTGAGCCAAGAGGTTAAGGTCAACTCCCATCATAATTTGACTACTAGCCCAAGGTTTCGAGCAGAGGAACCCTGTGATCAGCACTAAGCTGCTTCATCTGCCTGTCTTAGCTATCCAGAATGCTTCAGAGAGAGAGGAACACCTGGCAGAAGAGTTGCACACATTTAAGATCAGATTACGTGGAGGTCACAAACCCAGAAGCAAATCTCTGCAGAGAAGAAGTTGTTTTTGTGCACCTGGGCTACAAGAGTTACACTAAGGGGAAAAAGGATATTCACTTGGTGGGAAGAGTTGAGCGGGAAAGGTGAACATGTGCCTGATTCCCAGAGAGTCCTGACTTCTGGAAGCCCTTGGAAAATTCTGCAGGAAGGGACCTCCTAGAAGAGGTCGCCATTCACCTGGATTCATCTATTGGGCTATTGCTGCCAAGTTTCCAGTGCCTCCCAACACATGTTCCCAGAGGCTGTTGTCCCCTTCCTAAAAGAGGTACTGCAGGCACCCCATGATCCTACTGCCCGAGCTCTCACTTGGAAAATTGCAGAAATGCAGTTAATCCAGGGCCTATTTTCCCCCTCCGCTCCTTGTAGAAACAGCTCTCCGAAGAGAAGGTAAGGACACTGAAATCTACATTGCTTTGGAAAAAATATTAAATCGGTGCAATGGAGGGGAAAAAAGGCTAAATTATGCCTGCAGAGGGTTGGTACAGCAGCATCTCTGTTCCCTACGTGTGGCACAGCCTGTTAATGCCTCCCATAGCCAGCACCTCCCTCCCCATACTAGATGAGAAACAAACCCATTATCTGAAGGACATTTGTCTAAAACTCCCCTTTTGTGCCTTGGCTATCTGGGGCCTGCAGCTGTCACTTCCCATTCTTTCTGTAATTGCTCCCACTACAGCTAATAATGCGTTTATCAAGCAGGATTTATTTATTTATTTATTTGTTTCCCTTTATTATTATTATTATTTAGGTATAAAATAGGTCTTTCTCTCTGCACCGCTCCAGCAGAAAACCGGAGTCTTCCAAAGGAGCAGTGGCTGCTCTGCACTCCTGCCTTAGCCACAA
>NW_010588369.1:12157-23932 GCF_000705375.1 Tinamus guttatus | reverse complement strand
AAGTGAAGCTCTCACAATGGGACAAAAAGCAATCCAAAAAGCAATTTACTTTGCTGACAATTTGCTCTCTCCCCAGAGATGCTGTTGAAGATACTTGTGCATTTGAAGGAGCGAGGAGTCAGCCCTCCCCAAATGGTTCCTGCCGTAAAGATGGATCAAAGGGCCGGGATGCTGCAGCCCAGGGCTCTGGCACTTGCAGCGTCAGTAAGTTACCGGTAAGGAGATCGTGGACACTTTATGAAGGGTGGCCCAGAAGAGGTGGCTCTCATTATTCTCATCTAGTTCCTTCCCTGTCTGTGCGCTGGGCTCTCCTAAACACCTCTCTAATGAATCACAAAGACCATCTCAGAGGTAAGAGCAGTTGCCCTCCTTGAGTGCCTCCACGCTGGCATTGACCATTGCTCCAGGACCTCAGCCTCCAGCCTGGGCATGTGCCCTATGTGCAGATCCGTTCCTTACGAGCATCATCCATGCTGCCTGCTTGTAGCACGTTGGTGTCATGCAGCGTCTTGCTTGCCCTGGGGGGAAGAAAAAAGCAGAGCCATAAGCTAAGGGTGTTTTGATCCTGTATGGCTAAATGTCTGTGGAGTGGCATAGGTTGAAAAACATGTCTTTACTGACATGCCAGGGGATTGCTAAAAGGGAAAGAAGATGGTCTCCTTGTGCACTGTGTTGTTTGGCTGTATCTTTCCTTTCCCCATGTGCGAACAACATTGCTGCATTTGTTGGGTTTGGTTTTAGTACATTTAGTTTCCTGGTTCCCCAGCAGCCACCTGGGCTCTGTTCTTCATGCTCTTTGCAGCTGTATGGGAGTGTTGGAGCTTTCAGAGCCAATAGCTCAAAGCTGCTGGGTTCCCACTGCCTTCACCTTTGGGTTCAGGCAGATCGGGCCTGACCAGGACCAGCGTGAGAGCCAGCAAGCAGTCTGGACTGGGAGAAAATAGGCTTCTTTGTGAGCATGACCTACAGATGCAGTCTGTGGGGCTTGGAGAAAGGAGGAGAGGAGGAAAGAACTGCATTCAACCCAGTCTCTATTTCCTAGTCATTCTCCATGAAGCCATTTCTTGGATACTTTTCAAAGAAAAGTAGAAATTTGCTGTTTATATTCAGTTTCTTGAAGTCCTACTAGAAAAAGAAATTTAAATGTGAAGCTTAATTCCCTTTGATATTAAAGGTAGGTGAATTAATTCACAAGCATTTTCTGTTGAACAATTGCAGGCTTGGGTCAGATGAACGATTTTGTACCTTTGCATGTTTCGGTGAGTGGGTTCAGCTTTAAAATACCTGAAAAGGCTTCCCTGAAGCAGAACAATTTAATCTCATTGATTTAGAATCACACTCGGATGTTTTATAGACGTGCAACAAGCTTCTCAAAGCATAAAATTAAATGGTTAACTAACCATTTAAGTGATTGACAATCAGCCCCTGATTTGTCAAAAAAAAAAAAAAGATGACATCTTTAGTTTTGATCAGGTGAGGCTGGGACTCCTGAGATGCAAAATTGACATGAGTGAAGTTTAAAGTGGACCAATAGTATTTCTGGTGTGCAGTGATGCTGTATGCGACATGTGTAACACTTCAAACTTAATTTGAGCAAGTCTGTATTCTGAGCATTTAAAAAAAGAGCTAAACCCAGGATGTCTCTGACTGAGAAATGCCACCATGTGGTCCAGCATGTTAATGGAAAACTTGGTGTAAGCAGATAAATGGAAAGAAATCTTTATTCCTCATTTTTCTTCCACTGTCCTCCTTTCTGGAGCCTCAGGAGGGAACCTGGTCCATTACAAGTATGTCGTGAGCCCAGTCATACTGGAGTGGAGTTAGTGAAGGTGCCATGGGTGAAACCTGCAGGTTTTGTGAATGCCAGCACCCGGGTATTCAGCAGAGCATGGTGAGGAGAGGACACATGTGCAGAACCCTGCGTGGGACACTCAGGTCACAGGACATGGCAGGGAGCTGACTCAGAGCAGTCTCCTGCACTGGCACTTTGCAATTAGCCCTTTTTTTTTTTTCTCCTCATCTTTATTCAGTTCTTTTATTTTTAGGAGCATAGGTTTCATCTCAAAGTGAAAAAAAAAAGGCAGAAAAAGCGGTGCTTAATCAGAGGCCTTTTGTCACAGGCCATTTAGATCCTAAAAGACAGACTTTGGGAAGGTAATCTTTAAAGTCAATACAGAGCAGAGATCCCTATAATTGCTCAGGACCTCTTTGAGCAGGTTGTGATGTGCCACTGCGCTGCCTTGCTCAATCAGGGTGGGTTTATTCTCCCCTCTCTCCTTTTCCTGCTTCATTTCCTGCAGCTGGAAAGAAGATCATCTTGCACTTGCCTTCGCATTCGCCCTAACTCGAGTTGCGTCTCCTTCACACGCTGCATAAAGTGTGATCACAGCTAAGCAACGGCCATTAGCCCCTATAAAATTAGGATTAGCCAGGATGACTTCTTGCATTAGATCAATTTAAGTCATTGGCTGGTGGAAAGAAAGTGTGATTCTTTCCTCTATTAGCTGGAGCATGGCTTTTTTTTTTTTTTTTTTTGAGATAGCATGAGGTGTGATTGTAGCTCTCCCCTTAAAAACACTGATTCAGCTTTCTACCTGCATCCCTGATTGTACCTGCTGCCTCTATGATCCAACTTTTTGTTTCCCCCTGGGTTGGGGTCGTCTAGCTGCTATTAATACTTAGCAACTTTCCTAGTTGGAAGTAGGTAAAAAACAAAAGAGAAGACAATTCTGTGGCAGAAAGATCTACAACTAATAGGAGCAGGACAAGGCAAGGATCCTGGGAAACTGTCCTGGCAGTTTTTGGCATTGTGTTTGAGATAGAAGGTTGCTCATGGTGCGCCCCAGGAATGGCCAGCTGAACGTTGGGACGGGAACCCCGTTTATCTGAAAATCTTTTGCTCCCTGGATCTTGGGGCACCCTCCTTGCCCTAAGCCAAGTCCAGCTTTATCTCCCGTGGACTCGGGGTCCTCAAATTTGCAGATGTTCCTGTTCTTGTCCAAAGCCACTCAGGCCCATTCGCTGAAGGTGTTGCAGATACTTCAGCAACTCATGAAATATCATCACTACACATCCCAGACCTGATCCTATCCATGCTGCCAGCTTTCCTGGCACCAGCCTCAATTTAATACATTGAATAGGCTGATGGATGGGTGGTCAGCAGTGTTGCATTTAACTCCAAATGACACGACTGGTAGTCATTTGGAGGGGTGGCAATAACAGGCAATGCTGGGAAACGAGGTGGGATTTCCCATTTGTGGTAACTGCTTAATGCAAGTTTAATGAAATAGTAATTGCAGACTGAAAGGAGAGAAAATACCTGTAAAAGATTAAGAAGATATTCACTGAACTTTCCTAGCCAGGCCACAGCTTTTACATACCTATTATGAGGCTGTTAAACCTCACTAAATGTGTTTGCAATAACTACTCTCTATTTCATTATGGAGCAGTAACTCTCCTTATTGAGTCTAAATTAAATCCTTATTTGAGACACTTCATTTGAGGTGTTATTGGGAAATCCACCTTGGAAGAGGTAGGACCAACCTTTGCTTTATGGCTTGCGAGATTATATTATACACATATGTATAAATGTCTGATTTCAGGGAATTTAACCTAAATGGCTGCAGCCCACACTTACAGTCCCCAGAGTCAGACTCGAGGCACAGCTTGGAGCTGTTCATTACGCTGAGAACAGCAGAGCTCTTGTGCCTGACCCTATAGACCCTGTGCATGCTCTTTTGCTTGCCACCGTTGCTGTGTGGGGACCTGCATCCCTCTTAAACCTGCTGACGTGGAGTCCCAGTAGCTCCCTCCTCTTGCAACAGCAAAACCCTTGATTTTTCTCTCTGATTGATTTAAAAAAGCCTCCCATCCCTGAATCCTGGAGGTAGGAAGACTGTCTCTGCAGGCACACCAAATCCCTATGCTTAAGGTCAGCAGTATTAATGAGTTTATTTTGGAAACCTGGTATGAAACTGGCCCAAGTAGCTTGTTCCATCAGGGGTGAGCAGGAGGGGAGCCTAGACAGGTTGATTTGCAGACTGGAGTACGAGCAGGACCTTTCTGGTGGCCCGTGATGCTGTGAGCTCTTCACTTAGGAGGCAAAAGTCCCCTCTTGCACTTCATACCTGGTGGCAACCACAGCAAGTGGTTTTGCTCAGGGTAACGTCCACCCCCCTCTCGTAATCTGTGCCCCTGGAGAAGTCACTGGTGGCACCAAGTGGGAGCATTTAGTGGTAGAACTTGGGGACCTCTGTGGACGGTGACAGCCAAGGCAACTGAAGTGCCACCTCGAGATTGCAAGGGTGAGTGGTGGAGGGGAGAGTACAGCTAAACGCTGCTGAATCCTCTTGCACCAGCTCTTCCATAGCAAAAGGAGGGATCCCTTCAAGTGAGTGTTTTCAACACTCCTCTGAAAACTCATCCTCCACCAGTGCATATTTAGAAATCATAATGAAAGGTTATGGGCTGGCTCACAACATAATGGGATATTTTTAGATTTTTCTACCCTTAGGCCTCTGGTCAAGGTTGGTAGTAACTGTTCAAATGACCCCTTGAAACAACCTTGTTTGGTTTGCATCACTGAACATCTCCACTGCAGAAACTATCTGCTGCCCAGTTTTTCCTCCCGGACTCTGTGGCCAAAGGATCAAGGTTTTGAAGGAGATGTGGAAACTTATACCTCTTCTTTCCCAGAAGGAGCATTTGGAAAGCCACCAGTCTGGGACTGCTGCATGTTCTTAGCATAGGGAAGTCCCTCAGTTTGAGGACATACACCTTTTGGCACAGAAATTACACTTTTGAAAAAATGCATTCTCAGAAGGAAGGGGGCAAAATTTTTCTCCCTCTTCCTGCCTTTTTTTTTTTTCCGGGGGGAGAAACATGTATAAAGCAGAAAGAGCACCCTTATGAGAATGACACATCTAGATCCTTCAAACATTCAGAGGGAAATGTTTCTAGTTCCCGAAGACATTCAGATATTTAGCAGGATTCAAACTCAGCAACTTATTTCTAACATAAAGCAGAGAATTTTGCCTAAAAGCTATTGCTTTCTTCTTGGAGAGGAAAGAAATCTTGAATCTTGACAGTTCTGGGACTGGGCTAACATAGTTATACCAGTGATTTTTCCTGCCTTTTAAACTTAAGAGCCTGTGTTTATACAGTGCTTAGCCCAAAGGGGGCTCATTGTGTGCTGACCCTTTGGCACTTCTGTGCTAAACACGATTAATAACTGGAGCCACAAGGGCTCAACATCTGTTCTAATTTCCCATGGACTATCCAGAAGGTGCCATTCTTACAAGTATCTTGGCAGTGAATTATGTACAGACAGCAAAAGGATCATAGTGCTTGCCAGTTTATTAGATTTGTAACTAGCTGTATTAGGGCTGCTGTGTGTGGGCCTGTGCATGTTGGAGCATTCACTTGTTTCTCTCCAGTCCCCTACTAGTTAGGGAAGATATACTCACGTGCATTTCCAGTATAAACATATCATTTTGACACTCAGGTGTCAAAAAATCCATGAGTGGCAAAGGATTGTTACGAAGGAAGAAAGAACTTGTCTAGATCCCACAACAACGGATGCAAACTTTTATCTGAGAATAGGCTGAAAAATAAGACCTGAAATTATCTGTGGGTGAGAAAGTTTCATTCTCTTCCCATTTTCACAGCTTTGTAGAGCTTGCCAGTGTGGGTTTTATTTGGAAACATGTGGACTTTCCCCTTATTTTATGGCATATGTGGCATTTTGGTACCCAAAGAACTCCAGATGGGCAGTTTGCTGGCTGGATATCGCAAAGGATTTTAAACACAATTCTCCTATCAAATCCATGGATAGAGGCACTTGCCTTCCAGTTAATGCCCACTACTCCAGTTCTTACAGATCTCAAAAATCTGATATTAAAATCTTTGCCTTTTCTCTCTGCTACATGAGTGCTGTGATGTCTCCAGTAGAGTCACCAGGACATCTGAACACACTGGCCTGGGGCCATGAAGCTCTACAGCACCACCCTCTAAAGGGGCATAAGGTGACTGTGTTGCTGTCACCAAAGGATCTCTCTGAGGCAGGGAACAAGTGACAGGAACCAAGACCTTTGTTCATGCAAATGATCCAAGCAAAAGAGGAAAACTTGCTATGACTGGAACAAAATTGGCTGAAAACTGATTATTTTGCAAAGTTTTCTGTGAGTTCTCATCAGCGCTGACTGCTGTGGAGAGAACCTCTGTGAGCCATCTAATAAATTGGATGGTTTAAATAATATATGGACTGTCTGGATTGGTGAGAAGAGCTGTGAGAAGCACTGACTTGTTCAGCCTGTGGCAGGCTGCTTTCCATTGCTTTAAAAAGTTTTCTTTACCAGGCATCAAAATCTCATGTCTGACTTTTGGCCTTTGCTTAGAAGACTTTTGGCTAGACCTGAGCAGATCGGTGTGCATTTCATAGTTCTGTATTTTCATGCTCTCTTGCTTAGGTTTCCAAGTATGTTTTTTCTAAAGGTCATTTAAAGACTGTCATGGCAGGGTAAGGAAAAAAGTGTTTTCACCACCAAAATGGCCCGATCCATTTCATATTCCCAATCAAGCTCAGAAGTTTTCCAGACTGTTTATTGCTATTTGGACTGAAGCTGTGTATCAAGTCTAGAGATTATTGGGCCATGGTTTTATGTATTCATACCCTTCCACGTAGCACTTGTGGTCCAAGAGAGGACCCTGAGAAAGGGGAGCAAAAAGGCCATTATTTCACTATCTTGTCCACATTGCTCCATCTTGCCTGCAGTGCTTCCCTGGTTTTCTCAGGAGACCTGTTTTTTAGACTTCTCTCCATAGCTGAACCATCCCCACTTTATTAGAGTGAGTAAGAACAACAGTGAAACCACAACATCAGGCACATCAGGGAAGAAGAGCTTCTCAGGTGAGGATTCAAGAGCAGCAAGCTGCCTTGTGCAATGGATAAAAGTCATCTCAGTCAACTTTGGTTTCAGTATCTACAAATGTGTTAGTCATGCTAGGATCCCTCTATAATCAATGGGGAGAAATAGGCTCTTAAGGATGTGATTCATTTGACCTACTTTAGGCATCTACTTTGGAATGAGATGAAATGCACCTCTGGCTCCATTGACTATATATTGATGAGATGTCGGTCAGCAATAAAAAAGGAGCTTTGGGTGACTACCTTAGATTTAGAAGGCTGCTTTTAATCAGATTATTCCACCTTGTAGGTCTACACATGCTCCAGTTCTCCTTCTTGTTGCCACGTAGACATTAAAGGGAATGCTTTTTTTTTTCTTTTTTACTTTGGGAGACTGCAAATAAATCAGATTTAAAAGCACTCAGAAAGAGCAGCAGCATAAGATAGGGATAGCATGTGAAGGAAGCTGGGTAGGGTTTAGGTATTTGCTTCTCCTCTCTGCATTTGGAACAAATCTGCAGGAATCAAGGGCAATAAAGGTGATTTTGTGCCTAAAAATAAATATATATTGGTGTAGTGAGCTTTCCTGGAGTTTTATGGCAATTTGCCAGAGAAAGGAAAAAGGTCCTCCCCTCCCCACTGCGATATTCTTCCTTGAAAGGTTTGGACAATTACTGCATTTTACCTTTTCTACCACAGCGTGGATGCTTTCTTCTTTTTAACAGTTTGTCTATGAGCATTTTAGCTTCAGCTTAATAAGAGAGGATTGATGTTCGCACTTTATGGAGAGGTTGTGCAGGGCAATGTTTCCGCTTGTTGCAGTGAGAAGATTATTGAAAAAGATGCCTCAGACATGTGAGTGGGGGAATAATAATAAAAAGCAACCTGTCCTTTTCCTCCACTAAAAAAAGAAAGGTAGAAAGGGAAGCTAAGGAAACTTGGTGACATAAAATGATTGTCATCATGAAAATCAAAATCCTACCAAAACAGAACACGATGCTGTATGTTCAACCTTCCTACTGGGAATAATAATAATAAAAAAAGAAATCTCACCTATTTGCCCTATGGCTCTGACAAGAGTGACTTGACTGCTTGAGTCAAGACCTACAAAAGAATGCCTTGTTCGAATTATTTCAAGTGCCCATCTCCCTGAGTAGATCTGAGCTCATGGAAGATGCTCTTGCACCAGGTTAAGAAGGACTGTACAGGGACCAAGACATACTAGAGTAAATTTCAAAGCACACTGTTACAAAACTGTTTTTCTCATTATTACAATGCTGCTTTGAGACTACACCACAAGAAGACAACTTTGAGAGCCTGACATCAAGTCAATGTTACCAAAAGGACCATGCTTAACACCTGATGGGAGAAGGGTTAGCGGGGACAGTATCTGATCTGCTTGCCATATACTGTAGATTCTCTTCCCACCTTTTGGAATATACATCAGTGCTTCTCTAGAAATAGCTGCTCAATTCCCACCACTTAGAGTCAACCATTAATAATCAAGAGGCAAATGTGCCTGATTGTCTTTCATGTAAGCTCTTATCCAGTGGAAACCCCTCTCAACTGTCAATTTTCTCATTCATTACATATCAGGGCTGGAAAATCCAAGACGGGATACATGAGCTTTTCCTCCAGTGAACTAATATATTCAGAATTTGGGAGGAATTATGAGGCTAGAGGCAGAAAGAGCAATAACCTCCAGCCATGTAAGCTTTTCTTGAACTCCAGATAGCATCTGATGTCTCTTCATGGCAGCACAGGGAATCCTGGAGTGTGAGATCAGTGGTTTTTGCCCCTGGAAAATGTGATGCTGCACCCACGGCTTGACTCTCTGCTTGATAATGTGGGGATATAGAAGGTAGCCAGGGTCCCAGTCAAGAACGTGAGTTTCTCCTAATTATCCCACAATCATGCAAAAGTCACTTCTGGCTGAAATCCATCTGTCCTTTTATTTTACCTTGTCTGTGAGTTAAACTGGATCCTCAGATATTGGTCTTGGTATGAAGGGCCTTGAAAGGCAGGGAAGGAAAGTGCAGTAAGTAGCACAATTTTATACCAAAAGATTCAGTTTTCAGCAGCAAGTTGAAGGACCTCCTTTTTAGTAGCTTGCTTCTTTGTGTTTATTTTTATATCTTTGATCTCTTCCACTTTGAAAAATACCAGCAATAAAATTCATCAGGGTTGACTGCATAGGGAAATGGATGGAGGGTTGCAGAGATGGATTGCTAGTACCAGAAAATTGCCTGTTAAGACGGGTAACTGCCAGATGAGACGGAAGGTTTGAACACAGATCTGTAAATCTCAGATGCAGAAGTTTATCTTTTTCACTTCAAGACATGCCTATGTAGATGATCCTAACCCAAAAGAGGTTTGGTTCCCAAAAGGACCTTTGTGACAGTGACTTCCATCACATGGCATCACCAGCCTTGATCTTTTAAACTATTTCCCAAGGCCATGGTCAGCTCCCCTTAAGGCATCTCTGCAGATTATCAAACGTACCTGCAGTTTCAGTATCAAGCCCAGCTCGGAACTCAGTAGCACTAAAACTGACATAAGTGTCCATGAAAACCTTTTGCTCATTTTAAACCAGCCAGTAGACTGGTAAACCAGTAGACTTAAATTATTTAGATGTAACCTTAACTTCTAGCAAAGCAAAGTTAAACTGTGAAGGGCAGATTTCCATCTATTCCCATCACCAAAAAGGGAGAAAGGAGTAAGGAGACCCAGGAAAGACACTGCCGTGTTTGCCGAAGGACAAGTCTGTGCTGATGCAGACAAGCACCCCTGGCTTGTTTTTCCATTGTCAATCCCTAATGGCTCCATTATTTTCATTGAGTTATTGCTGATTGATACTTCTTGTCACTGACATGAGGATCTGCTCCCTTCGTACTTTCCGAGAAGCCAGGTAAAATAATTCCACCAAGCCTCCCTTTTTATGAAAATGGAGCAAAGCATGGCACACAGACATTCAATCTCCCATTGGAGATAAAGAGCCTTCATTTACTAGCTCGGAAAATCAATACCTGTGATTTGATATGAGCATTTATTTTCACTTAACTCCTTTCTATCACCGAGCCATTGGGAGAGGGCAAGAGAGCTTCATTTAGTGCAGCGGGGTTTGCAGCAAACGCTGCTGAGTGAATCGTATTCCGCTGTGGACACACATTCATCCATCTTGCTTATAGTCCTCTTATGTGTCTCTGTCTTTCCTGGTGGGATCAGAGTAAGGTTGTGTCCAGAGACACGGCAACCCGGAGACCACAGGCTAATAACTTGGACTGTGGCTTTATTGCCCTGTAATTCTTTTGTTATAAGCCTGAGTGATGACTTCAAGGCAGCCCTGTGCATTGGTGGAGGACAGGGAGGAATTTGGGTTCTGGAGAGTCATTTCTGGAGTCTGATCTCCAGATACGAAACACATGTGTTTAACTCAAAGGAATGACACAAAAAAATGGGAGTTGTGTGGGAGAAGGAAAGAAAGATTTTGAATCAACTCCCTTCCTAGCAAGGACAAGAGATGATAGTGTTGCCTGGCACTGTGTATTATAGCCTGGCATGGTTATAGAACCCAATGGAGGAGGGTTTCTGAGCAGCCAGAGTCTCCTGCAGCCCTTCATGGCATCCTGGAGGGGTTTTATAAACTGCCTGGGGCCATTTTCAGATCCTAGAGTATTTCTCCTGGCCCTTCCGAGGGGCAATAGCTAACACTGGCTGTTGCTCAGGTGTGGAGGCATGTGGGTGGGTGAGGAAATAAATAATCAACAAAAAAGTCAGCTTGTCGGCGTGTGAGGGTAGAAGTGGAGAGCACTGACCAGCAATGACCTTTTGTTTACATTTCCTTCTGAAAGGGAGAAATAATTGCAGTTTCTATGTGATGCTGCCTTCAAATTACACCCTCTCTCCCTGTTCTTTTCAAGACCAGCCAGTGATGACATTAGAGTCTTGAATCAAACTAAGTGGTTACTATGGTGTCAGGCTGAAATTATGAATCTCAGAGCCCGCCAGCTTGGAGAAGGAGCAGTGGCGGACACATAATTAAAACTGGGAGAGAGAATAGAAGCCACATTGTATCTGAATAGCAGCAAGATTGCACTTCCGAGGAGCGGTTACAGGAAAAAAAAAGAAAAAAAAAAAAAAAGAGATGTGCTTAGTAATGCAGTTAAATGCATAATTGAGGACCAGGAACAATGCACTCTGCTGGTATTTTATTGCTGGCTTTAACCCTGGTACTTTCCCTTCTTTGCCTCCAGTGCCTGCCTAGATCCCTCCCCAGCATCCGTGGGTCCCCTTGCAGGAAAAAAAAGCATAAACCCACAGCCTCAGCACCACGTTTTTAGAAGAACAGCTTTGCAAGGCAAAGTGGAAGTGTCCCTGGAGACTGGATGGAACCCTTAGTTC
The DNA here is from genome assembly GCF_000705375.1 of Tinamus guttatus. Next base: position 12,627 of record NW_010588369.1, on the reverse strand, counting down.
CCTCCGACACGGCCCTTTTGCCATCAAGCCACTGGCACAGGGCTGACTGAAGGTACAGAAATAGGCCAGGGTGCTGGGAAGCAGGACTGATTTGGTAATTTCAGCAATCATTAGCTGATCTCACTGTGGGTTTGCTAGATCAGCACTGCTTTGTTACAGTTAAGTGGACTGATTGTGGAACACAGATTTTTTTTTTTTTTTGGTGACATGACAGCTAATTTAGAGAGCAGAGGGAATTTGTGCAAGAAAAACACACGTTATTCCATAATGATGTCTCACGCCATTCCAGCCCCGTGATGAACTCCCCCAAGAACATAACTGGCTTCGCTGCCCCTCAGAACAAGAAGGAGGTGTCAGGATTCTCCCTGGGCTGCTCCGCAGTGAGTCCCACCTGCCTGGTCCTCCTGGGGCAGAAGGGATTGTCAAACATGGGCTGTTAGTCTGAGGACTAGAGGAAGAGTAGGGACAAC
>NW_010588369.1:0-11943 GCF_000705375.1 Tinamus guttatus | reverse complement strand
GGACAAAGGAGAAGGGGGTTCTTTGTGCCAATATAAGCAAAGTAAATCTTAGTAAAATCCAGAATTACAAAAAAAAAAAAAAAAAAGGGAAGAAAGAAAAGATGTTGTTTCCATCCTCTCCCGGTCCTGGCTCCACCTATACAGATAATTAAAGGCTTGCAGAGCTGGATCCCAACACTGTAAAAGAAAAATCACACATCTTTTTAATTGACCGCTTGTGTATGTAATATAAAGAAATCCAGACTGTAGTTAGTAGGCAGCATAAGAGTTGCATTCCATTTTTCTTCTTTCATATCTTTGAGTCCATTTAAAGAGAGAGGTGGGGGGGGGGGGGAAAATAATTGAAATGCAAAGCTGAGGGGTGTGAAGTTGGCAGGAAATCCAGGGAGGCGGCCCTGCGAGTTCTGCATTGGGAAAAGTCCTCAAATGCAGCTGCTGCTTCATGGGAGCAGTGCTCTATTTTTAATGTGCAAATCTAATGTGCTGTATTTTCACTTCAATTGCTGTCATTAAGAAGGCAATACCAACTCTTGCAATTATTACGTCAACGTGGTTCATCGGAGGTAGCCACCTCCCACTGCTGAACACCTGCTGGTTGCCCTGCGATGCTTTCGAGGTCGGATAAATCTGCTCCAGTTGTGTGAGTCTCATGGTGGTGTAGGGCTTGTGCAGTCCTCATATAACTACAGCTGAGCTTTGCACGAAGATCTCTGTGGTCCAAGACTGACAGCAATTGAGTGAGCCAGACTGAAGCCTCTCTGGGCAAGAGGTGAAGGAATTCTTGGACGCTTGGAATATCTACTTGTAAATCTGACCTCTCTCTCTCTGAGCAGCTCCCAGGCACAAATATTCACCCCCAAAGAAGGGCCAAACAGAAGGAGTTGGCGCACAGTGTCCCATGGGAGTACTTGAAAGGTGGGAACTAAGAGAGCCTTGACTCTGAAAGTGTTCTGTGGGCTGTGGTGGGATCCTCCAGTTTCTCTGGATTTTGACAAGGGCAGCCTGTTGGATGTCGCTTGTCCTAGATGATGCAATAGATGCAGAGCTTCAGAAAGGGAACATCAGAGATTGTCTAAAGTTGGAAAAATATCCATCAGGAATAACATAGCTTAATCCTTTCTTGAAGAGGAGGGGATTTTATCCTCGCTCCACCCCATTTCTCCCTTAACTTATCAAGTTTTAAAAAAATTCACTTATCTTCAAGGGTAGCCTCTCCAGTTCCTCTTTGACTTCTTAATACTCAAGAAAAAGGTTCCAGGCCTCTATTGTGACCAGAATCCCTGCTATATCAAAATATGTATTGTATGATTAAGAAGAATACTCAGAAAATAGAAATATTTGGCCAACTCTGTTGAGCTTTAATTAAAATTAATATTATACCTTATTGGAGCTGAAAATCTGAAGGCTCACATGTAACTGAATATATTTAACCAATTAACTAAGTCAAACAAGGCTGTCTAAACTTAATCACAGACCTCTCCATTCCCCTATTACATCAAGTGCTGCTAATGCTGTTATACTTTTGACAAGTGGCCCCTGTTAAACGAGCAAATCGATAATGTATTTGAGCTAGTGAAGAGCGGGAGAAGGAACTGGGTGCGTTTGCATTTCTGCAGTGCCTTTCTTTAGGATCCCAAAGCACTGTATGAACACTCAGTTTGTTGAACTTCCAGCAGTGTGGGGAGGCAGAACTGTAAGGGTGAAGTATTCCCCCTTTAGAGGTGGCCTGATGGAGGAGAAGGGACAAAGGTCTGGATCTAGACAGGGTTTGAGACATGTGTCACAAGGCCTTACCATGACACCGGGCTTGCGGCAGAATTCGGCCTGTGTGAGATGCCCATGGTCCTCATAAGATAAGGCTCTTAGTTTCCATCTTACTGAGGTCTCCCATGGGACATTTAGATCCATCTCCTTCAATTTACTCATGGTTTCCAATTTGTGAGCCAAAATCTTTATCAAAGATCGCTGAGATCAAACACTTTCTCCTTTAAGATCCAGCTAGATGATCACCCCTCTGTCAGCTACACTAGGACTCCTGACAGCCATGGTCCTCTCTTGCTCAAGGCCCTCTCTTAAGCTCGCTTCGTATTCAGTGTACGTTTCATGGCCCACTCATCCTGACACACAACACAGGTTAGTTGTCCACTCCTATTCTCCTGAATCCCACCAGCTTCCTAATGTTGGTGATTAAATGCACTGAAAAAAACCCACATAATGACTTTTCTTTTGGGAGTTTTTGCAATAACAGGTAGCCACTGCTGGGAGCCTGCTCTTGATATTCATCCTGAATTTTCTTAATCTTCTAGGAAAGGAACTCCAGGGACATATATATGTGTATATATATGTATGTATAACGACCCTTGCACAACAAGTAGAATATGTACCTGAGTAGTCACAATATAGGACTATTTAGCCTGAAATGTTAAAGACCATTCCAAACATTAAAGCAATAAACTTTAACGTGGGGAGCAAACATTTTTAGACTTATTGTACACATGAAAGTTGAGACTGAAAGAAGTAATATACACTGTGCCTCATGTGAATTACTGGATCTGTGGCTGAGTTGGGCTGGCAGTTCCTGGGATTAATTCCCTGAGTTCTAGCCACTTTTCTTCCTTTTTTTTTTTTCAAAATAAATGCTGTATCTGTACATTTTTCTTCCTCCTTGTGGAAGAAATATATCTACAAAAGGTGTATTGGGTCATTTATTTCCTGTTGCAACATGATTAACAGATTTTATCATTCACAGTGGGGATCCAACTGGCCATGATGATTCCACAGCCCCTCTTCTGAAACCAAGACCTCAATTTACACTTTTGGCAGCACTGGGGTGAATCAGAGCAGTTTTTTTTAGCTTCAGTGACATCACTCTGGATTCTTTCCATCTGGAGCCTGTGATGGCTGAACTCCAAGAGGACTCAAGCCCCATCATGTGGCAACAGAGGGGTAAAGAACGGCAGTTACACTCCAAGTGAAAAGTTACTTAAAGGAACGAAAGACAAAGATGACTAGTCCTGCAGAAAGCAGCCTCGTCAAGGGGAGAAAGCTACAATGATAGATAAAACCATTACACAAGAAAGGAAAGTCTCCACTGCACCGAAGCTGTGAAGTTGTTTTTAGGGGCTTGAAGGTGTGTGTGGGAGAAATTAATAAGAAAAGAAGGATGAGTGTATTTCTTCTCTTTAAAAAAGAGACAGAAGACCAGAAGGGAGCAAGAAAAGAGCGATGCAGGTTTTTTTTTGATCTCATATTTATAAGGGTGGGGAGCTGGAGCAACTTTGTCGTGACGCTGAAAATCCCGGAGTCCCTTGGGCGACGCCTTTTGTGCTCCGTCTCCGCGGGAAGATGAGTTTATGAGATAATGATGTTATTTCAGCCCAAACTCTTTCATTCCTGCAGCAAATTAAAAGAGGAAAAGAAAGAGAGTGAGGGGAGGGAGGAAGACCAATGTTATTTACTCCTCTGCAGCTGACATTAAAGGCTTCTTTAAGGGCCAGTGGGTTATTAACTTCCTGTCGCCTGCCACAATGATATGCTGTGACATATTGTCACCGCATTCCAGCGAAGCCTTAAACATTAATTGGGAAGTAAGATGAGTGAAGCGGCTTTAATGAGATACCTTGTTGTAACTTCTAACTTTACACATTATTTACAGTGATTCCACTAATGCTTCCATCCATCAGAGACAAGGAAAGGGACTCGGGAGGAGAGCAAGCAAAGGAGGGGAGAGAAGGAAGAGAAAAATCAAGGAAGTCAAATGAAAAAGGTAAGGGAGGCCAGTGGGAGGATGCCACAAGGTGTGGGATAGACAGAGCACCATCCCCTTAATGTATTTCCCCCCAGATTTACTTTCTTTCAGACATTTTTCATCTTTCCTTGAAGTCATTTTTGCAGCAGGCAAATGAGGAGTTTGCTGCCTAACACAGTGCCACCCACCAGCCTTTCTCTGAGCCCTCATCTTCGCTAGCCAAAGCCAGTACACGTGCCCAGATGACCTGTAACATTCTCCTGATGGTCACGGGACAGGCAGGTTTTTCTCATCATGCTGAAGGGTCAGGTTAACTCGGACCAGTTGGCTGTCCCACCTCCTTCTTGCAGCAGGAAGGAGGCATGAGGGTGCTGACATGGGTGCACATGGGGATGGAGGATTCCTGGCTTCTCTGAAGTGGGGTATAAATTTTGCTAGTGCTTGCAAGCAGGGGAGAAGGTACCAACTTCAAGTATTCATGAGCCTTGCAGTTGCTTTTCCATTCCTGTGTTACTTCTTCCTTCTTTCCTAACTCCTTTTCTATGGCCTTGGGAAGTGAAGGGAAGTTGCATCAAATGAATATTAATTTTTCACCATCAAGGACGGGCAGCTAGACACATCTTTGCAGTGTGCTCTGTTGTTCAATGCTACTAGGATATGCTGATCTCAGGAAGCACAGTCAGCAAAGTTAGTACTGTGAAGGTACTGCAAGAATCAGTGGAGTGAGTTTATAATCTTTACTTGACAATTTCAGAGTCAGATTTTCAGCATTGCTTTACTTGAAGCCATCCCTGTTGGAATGCCTAGGCTCCTAGAACTGAGAACAAAGCCCAACTTAAGCCCAGTTTAAATGTATAGATAGCTAAAACCACTAAGTAACCAAAGAATGTGGCAGGTGTGGATTCAGAGAGGAAGATGTTGTGGATAAACTGCAATCTCCTTGCAAGTACTCTGCAGAGAAACGTCAGACTTTCAGGTCTGAAACAGCATAGGAACTCCACAGCAGCACAGTCTTTCTGCCCTGCAGCTCTACTCATCTCTGTAAGGACAGAACCAGTCCCTCAGATTGACTGGGAACTAGTGTTTGCCACCATACGTGTCCTGGAAAGTGTGGATTGGCACCACAGGACCCGAAATCCTCTTCGTGCAGGGGTTTCTATGGTATTAGCCTATTTCTATGGTATTAGCCCTTCAACATTCCTTGCAGTTGAAGTTGATGGACCCAGTTTTCATTGGGTCTTTTGAACCTTTGACCCTAAAACTGTCAGCTGAGCCTGAGAAGTGGATGGGTCATAGCTGAAGTGAGGGGGATTGGACCGGTTTGAGACAGAGCAGGACGAGATATCTTGGAGCAGGAGGACCGTGATCAGAAGAATAAGGTCTGGCAGGAAAGTGCTCAAAGCAGCAGGCATTTTGTTCCCAGCTAGAAGGTATTTGCCCAGGATTACAGACTACATGGTTTCAGGATGCTCAATGCCCTGGCAGGTTTATGCGCCCCATTCTGTTTTCCATTAAATCATTCCTATCCTTGTTAACAGCCAAGCCCCACAGAAGCACACGCCGTCACAGCTAATGGATTCCTGTTTTATTCCTAGATTTAAAGAGTACTCTTTTTTTGAAATACTGGTCTGGATTGCTGATGAAACAGCACAGACAAAGAGACAATTAATTGCAAGTACGGGTGTATAAAAAGCACCTGGGGATAGATCAGGCAGGGGAAACACATGGAATTTAAAAGCACATGCACATGCTGACGGCCCCTTTCCCATGAAAAGTTGGAAATCTGAACTCCACTTCCAGCTACCTGTCAAGGTTGGCGTGCCTTTAATTATAATGTCTGTGTGCTTCTTTAGGCACCATTTAATTCTCTCTGACAGCCACCCATTTAAAAATAAAGGCAAACACTCAGAACTTGGTTGCGGATCAGAGCTATGCAAGAGATGTGCTAATTGCCAGATGTTGTTCATTTGACTCTGATCCATTACCAAAATTAAAAACGAAAGAAGCCGAAGTGGGGAAAAGAAAAAAACCCACCCCGCCTCCTTCCACAAAGCTGTCTGTAGGTTTGATTCGCTGCTGTTAGCCAACCTCACTCAACAGAACACATAGGAGTGTTTCTGCATTAACAGCCTCACAGGCCAAGTCACTTTATGCAATGGACTGCGGAGCATCTCTCTTGGGGTCCAGTGTTCAACGGCTTCCAGGGCTAGCAAGGAAATATTTCCCCACAGTGCAGCCATCTGTAGCCTGTAGCTGACATTTCCAGTAGCTAATCTGCTTTATCAGAGATGAAAAATATCCATAGTTGGTGGCTCAGGAGAGCAGGAGAGAAGTCAAAAAGTCAGCCTGGATTTAAAGCAGTGCTTCACTTGGATGGCTGCTAACACCTAGTCCCAACATCTCCAGCACTGTTTAGGCTGGGAAAGAGAATTGCTTAGTGCCAAGGGAAAGGAAACAAGGTCAAGGATGAAGACAGATAGAAGTGCTAATCCTAAAGCAAATCCAGTCTGGATTTGGTTTTAGCCTAGTAGATTCCCCAATGTGTTTTAGCTACGTGAATCCTAGGAGGAGATTCTTGTATTCAATGTTGATTCTAGGGGAGAGAGGTGCCAAAAATAGACACCTAAAGTCACTTAAAACACCTAAAGGTCTATCAAAACCATCTGCACAGGGATGATGGGAACCTAAGGCTAAGGGAAATCTAACCTTTCGGTAGGAGCAGCATGACCCCTTCCTAATCATTGGACCTCCCAGGCATCACTATATCAGGTGTGGTTCCTGGAGAAGAGGAATTTCATAGCCAGCAAGTAGTAAGAAAATCTTGTACCTGCCAACCTCTGGGGAAAACAACTTTAATCCAGGATATTCTTGGCTGCAAGTCTCTCATGACTACAGGATGCTGACCTGGAGGACATCCGCTTCAACAAAATCAACAAAAATTGAGCACTAGAAGTCTGGGCTGCACAATATCAGGTTCACATGGAGACTTTAGCATTCAGGACTTGAGTGTTTGTCAGGGCTTTCAGGCCATATCAGTCTCTTTGGAGTCCTTTTTGCACAACTAAGCCAAATGGCAAAGTTGAGTACAAATATCCAGGACTATCTTGTGGCTCTAGAGTTAGAGGCACTGAAGACTTCAATTTTGTTCTAAGAAAAAAACGCTAGGACAGTCTGCCTGTCAACTGTCAGGGGGATCAGTTCATTAAAAAAACCTAAAAGATGACTCAGACCCTTGTTTGTATGATTTGTATGGGGTTAGCCACAGGGCTGGTCATCTGTTGTGACCAGAGGTCAGCTGTTAAATGGTCCAACTTCAGTGCTGGTGGCAGGGGGACACTTGCAAAATGAAATCAAATAAAGAAATTACTCCAAATCCCATTGCAGAGGGGATTTCTGCATATGGCCCTGGAAAACTGCTGACGCCCAGTGCAGCCCAAATGCCGTTCTTTGGGACTCATCTGTATCTTTCTTTTTATATTTTCTTCTTGGTGATCAGATAAACCAGTGAACCTACACTCTTCCATCAGTTCATAAATCCCCTGCTATCAGGTCAGGCTCGAGGCAAAAGTAAACCATGAAAGGGCTGGGTGTTCAGGGGAAAAAAATCTTCCTATGGGATAGGATATAACCTGATATGGGAAGGGATGAGTAACTTCATTTGAGCCAACTGCCTTTCCTTCAAGTCAAGGTTTCTAGGTATGCTCAAAGAAGACCAGTGTCTAAAATACATAAAGAGGCTCACAGCTCACATATACTCAGTGAGCCCCAAAGAGGAATATATATATATATATATATATATATATATATATAGTTGAATTACTCATTATTTCAAAAAATAAAAAGTAGAACAGATAAACTCTAAAGAAGAGTTAGGAGGAAAAATTAGTTTTCTGTCATTTGCAGCTACTCTAATCCACATGGAAAAGGTTCTAAAATGCGACTTTTGAGTTCTCCCTCAGTGGGGTAAATGCTGGGAATTCATTAAACAGACAACCTGGCTGTGCCTAAATCCTTCATCTGTCATGGGGATTTATTTTAGAAAGCTCTGCTCTTGCATGAGATATATTTGGATTTGGAGCACAAAGAGTATCTCCATTTAATAGTTCTCCATTCCTATCAGGTTGGCCTTCCTTGGTGCGGTCCTTTTAGTTCTCTGGGAGTGTATCCTCATAACAGGCTCATCTATCCTTTTGTCAGATATTCTTTTAAAATGGTTTCTGTGCAATAAATTGGCTTAGTTCAGGAAAATTATTTCCCCTTACCTGGTCCATACAGACAAGCAGAATACACTTTTATCTATATAGTAATAATGTTTTACAGGACTTTCTTTTCTGGCTTTCTACCCATTACAGATTTACTTTAATTTTGACCATATTTTTATATAAGCTATAGGTGCCTTGTGCACACTTTGCTAAACAGGTTAGCTGTTTCACACATGACCCCATTTGCAGCCCTGTGTTTCTGATCTCCAAACTTGATGCATGGAGTATCCGATGAAGAAGGCACCCATGGATATGGCAGAGCATCTTCTTCCAGGGCTTCCTTGAACTACAGATGCCTACATTGGGCAAAGCTCTTCACCATGGTGCTACCCATCAATCAAGCACATTTAGCTGGGAGATTGCAGCCATACAGGCCCAAAGGAAAACTGCAGGTGTTTGCAGGTTGCAAACGCCTACATACAGGCCCAAAGGAAAACTGCAGGTTGCAAACGCCTGGAATACTTAACTGTTTGCAGAGGCAGGGCTCAGGTATGAGATGGGTGATAGATTGCTGCTTGCCTAATGCAGAATCAACACTGACAGACTTGTTTCTTTAGAATCACTGCATCAGTAGCACATCTTTCCACTGTCCTTCTCTGCACATTTGATACTACATGCTGCATTTTGCACCAAAAGTTGAGCTATTCTAAGGGCCTTGAGATATGCATCATTTTGCAAGCAAGCTGCAATACCAGTTCAAATGCTCTCAATGTGAGCTCTAGATGAAATGCGGGGTGAGCAGAGGGGTGAGAGGGAACTATATTATCTTTTCTCCCTAATAAGGAGCAATACAAGCAGAGAATACAGTATACGGCTCACTTAACTAATTTTCTAACCAGCAGTCATTGCAATGTTCTCTCTAGGATTAGAAGGGACAGGGGAAGAGGCAGAATAATAAATCCAGACTGGCTTTTTACAGGCTACAACCATATCATTATAGGAAGGAGTTTAAGGACATCCACTCCGGGGAGAAAAAATTAAAAATAGAGGCCATTTCAGCTCACCCCTGGCAGCACAATTAATTAAAACTAAATTCAACAAAAAATAAGTTTCATACGCTGCCTGAATAAAATACCCCGTGCAAACAGTGCTCTGTGCAGATCTGGCGCTATGTGTGCTAGTGAGTTGATTTGAATGGGAAGATGTATCACCTTGGGATGCAATACAGCTCATTCCAGCACTGCCTGCTGTGTGAGTCCACGCTCGCAGCCGGCGCTCTGCTCTTATCCCAGGAGAGAGAAGGGCTCGAACAGAAGGACCTGGTAACACCAGCTCAAGTGGAGGTGTTGGGGGACCCAGCGTGGGTCCGGGGGCGCCTTTGCCAATTTTGTCTCCTGGTAAGTGATGCTGTTTTGGGAGAGATGTCTGTCCATCAGCCCTATCCCGTGATCCCGAGGGAGCCCTGGCTGTTCCCCTCCTTGTGTCCTCCAGCAGCTCTGCCAGGCAACCTTCCTGCAGGGCAGCACATAAAGTCTGCTGTCACCATGCGGCCCCCGGCTCTGGGGACACATCGGTGGTGGCAGTGCATTGTCACGACTTGCAGAGAAGGAGAAAAAACAGGTAATGTTAGTTTCTGCCAGGCAGTAAACACATGGACCCCCCATTCAGAAGAAAGTAGAAAAAATAGCTTTTTTCCTCTCCCCTACTGTTATAATCAGCAGCCCAAAACCGCAATGTCACTGGTGGGAGAGGGCTCCATCCCTTGGGACAACTCTCCATTTCACAGCTCTGTTTCCTGCTTGTGTCACCGATGGAGGTTTTGCCACGGTGGCGTTTGATCACCTCTGGTTTTAGCAGCTCAGGCTACTGACTCTGTTGGTCCCTGTCCTGCCCTGGCAGATGAGTAGTGCCACTTGTTGGAAAAAGTCCCAAAGGAGCGAGAGAGGGTCATCTCCCAGAAATCAGCACCAGTCTCTTGCCCATGAAGTGCCCAGGTTCCCTTAATTCCTGCTTTCAAGCTGTCAGGGGGAGCTCGGCTGTCTCACACAATAGACAGGATTACTGTGTTTTTAATCACCAGAACAGGGGGTTGCCACTTGCATATCTCCCACCACCAGTTTACTATGTAATTGCATAATTATTTAGCTATGTCAAAAGTTCATCTGGATTAGAGATGAAGCTGTGAGTGCCTTTGAAGAGATGCTTAGGAAGGGCTTACTATGATACAGATACACCTGCAGGCATGGAGAAGAGGAGATGGGAAGCTTTCCTTTCAGACAGGGTCTCCGGAGGCTCTTTAGCCAAGAAAATGCAGTGGTATTATTAAAAATGATAATTATGTCATGCAAAATTAAATGGCAGGTGGCTGGCAGAGGTTAGGATGAAACAGGGGAGTTGTAGATTGTCTTACTGTAGTTTATGGATATTAAAACTAGGCGTTTAGGGCTTGATAGAAGACCAGAGAAGTCAGCTGCATCTTTTCACTGGTTCCAGGGGAATCTGGATTAGGCACCAAAAGATGAGGGAGATGCTGAGTTCACCCCACTGAGACTACCCCTGATTTACACCCACATGCAGGAAATCAGTTTGAGATCTGCTGCTTGCAAATGCCTAGACATGCCTAGCTGTACTTTCCTTCAGGAAATAGAAAATAAGACCTGTTTCTGTAGAAATATATCCAGATCCTCCGCCTTGCATGATTCTCCACGATACAACCTTCTGAAAGGAGGTGGGAAGATTAAAGTTTGCAAATTAGATGTATAGGACTAGAAAAGAAGCTGTAGCATCTAGGACCCCAGGCCATGCACTTTGATATGTGGATGGGAGAAGAGACCCATGCAGAAGAGGCCATAAGGAACCACTGGCGAGGGTGAGAGTGGGGAATTCTCCGTCCTGGCTGATGCTTGGCTCCATCACAGGGACCTTCAGACCAGTATCACCCTCCACAGACACTGCATCCCTTCCCTGCAAACATACAGGCCTGGGTTTTATTTTATTCTTGTTGCAATCCAGGCCGGGAGGTAGGGCTGTCACTGTGAAAGCCAGAGAGGCTGAATTGCTTTTAAAAAATATTCCATAAAGCTAATCAGAAAAATCTGTAACGAGTTAAAGGAAACTAATGCGAATTTCAATTTCTTAAAAATTCATAACATTTATCAGTCTCTACGTGGGGCAGGGTAACAGGAGTAAACATTGACTTCCACAGGTTCTGCTGGCCCTCTCATGCATTGCTGGCCACTGAATCAGCCCCTCTTGCAATTGCCTGTGCGTAAACCTCAGGGCATGTTAGATGTCTGTGGCACCTTCACCAAGATCTTTTCTCTTGTAAGGAGCCATGATCCTCTACAGCCTAAATGAGCAGGACCAAGGCACCTTCTTGTACCTTGGGAAAGAGCATTCGCTGAAAACCTTTCTTACATGCTGCTTGTCTCTGACATTCCCTGCAAGTTGCACAACTAAAGCTGCCAGGAGGGGAGGGATAATCACCTTGGTGCTCCAAAGAAAATGCTTCAGCAAAATGCTTCGAAAACTGGCAGCACAGAGGTGCCAATTACATTCGAGGTGTGTTTGGAAATGCTGGCGTGGGTTAGAAAAATGGCTCACAAAAATAAACCAGAGTTTAGTGGTCAGTGCTCCTGTGCTGAGAAGAGCCCGTGTTTGCAGGGCTGGCTTGTCCTCTGGGATGTCCACGTGCCACGGGCACTCTCCAGTGCCACCTGCAGCCACGGTGCTTGGAAAGGTGGAGCACAGCACCCAGGTTTGGGTGCTTTGGGGACTTGCACCAGCAAGTATAACACTACGGGTGGTCCAAGATGACCCCATGGTGAAAAGAGAGGATGGTGCTCAGGGCCGCTTGAGAGCAATGTGACCCGTGAATTGACAGAGCAATGACATCTCAGTGGAGATTTCCACTCTTCTTCCCGCTCTAAGGACTTCAGTAAAGGCATGAGCATTTAGGACCGGAGCCTGCTCAGAGATGATCTAGAACGGACA
>NW_010588367.1:70686-115721 GCF_000705375.1 Tinamus guttatus | reverse complement strand
AAAGAGGGTATCCTCCCCTCTACTCAGAGAGTAGAGACCGTTGGTTCCTAGAGACCATTGTCAGGCATTTGGAGGAAAAGAAGGTGATCTGGAGTAATCATCATGGATTCACCAAAATCATGCTTGACTAACCTGATAGCCTCTCTATGATGGTATGACAGGCTGGATGGATATGGGGAGAGCAGTATAGATGTTATCTACCTTGACTTCAGCAAGACTTTCAACACTGTCTCCCATAACATCCTCATAGGGAAGCTCAGGAAGTGTGGGCTGGATGAGGGGACAGTGAGGTGGTGTGAGACCCGGCTGAATGGCAGAGCCCAGAGGGTGGTGATAAATGGGGCCGAGTCTATCTGGAGGCCTGTGGCTAGTGGTGTCCCACAGGGGTCAGTACTGGACCCGGTGCTCTTCAACTTGTTCATCAATGACTGGGACAAAGGGACAGAGTGCACCCTCAGCAAGTTTGCAGATGATACAAAACTAAGAGGAATGACCGACACTCCAGAGGGTTGTGCTGCCATTCAGAGAGACCTATACGGGATGCAGAGTTGGGCAGAGAGGAACCTCATAAAGTTCAACAAGAACAAGTGCAGGGTCCTGCACCTCCGGAGGATTACCCCCAAGCACCAGAACAGATTAGGGGTTGACCTGCTGGAAAGCAGCTCCACAGAGAGGGATTTGGGAGTTCTGGTTGACAAGTTAACCATGAGTCAGCAATGTGTCCTTGTGGCCAAGAAGGCCAATGGGACCTTGGCCTGCATCAGGAGGAGTGTTGCCAGCAGGTCAAGGGAGGGGATCCTCCCCCTCTGCTCAGCTCTGGTGTGACCGCACCTGGAGTATTGTGTGCAGTTCTGGGCTCCTCAGCACAAGAGGGATGTAGAACTTCTGGAGAGGGTCCAGAATAGAGAGACAAAGATGATTAAGGAACTCACACATCTATCTTATGAGAAAAGACTAAGCAAGCTAGGCCTGTTTAGCCTAGGGAAGACTGAAATAGGATCTTATTGGCATGTACAAATAACCTGAGGGGAGAATGTAAAGAAGAGGGGGACAAACTCTTCTCTGTGGTGACCAGGAACAGAACAAGGGATAACAGCTACAAACTGAAACACAGGAAGTTTCATCTCCTTTTGAGGAAGAACTTCCTTACTGTTGGGGTGACAGAGCACTGGAACAGGCTGCCCAGAGAGGTTGTGGAGCCTCCTTCCCTGGAGATTTTCAAAACCCGCCTGGATGTCACCCTGTGCTACGTGCTCTAGGTATCCCTCTTTGAGATGGGGGTTGGACTAGATGATCTCTAGAGGCCCCTTCCAACCTTAACCATTCTGTGATTCTGTGAACTGCTGAAGTAACTAGGAAGTAACCAATATCCTGTTAAAGTCATGTCCTAGTCTTACTGTTCTTCAAAGTATTATTAGAGCAAATAAACCTATCTTTCTAGCTTGACCTTTGGCTTGCACTATACATCAATATGCAGGCAAACTTGTTATTTTGAGCTTGACAGTTGAGAAAATGTCTCCAGTCCTAAAGACTTCCTTTGCAAAGGCACAGAAATGGTTTCATCCCCAAGAAAAGCCTTTAATCCATTACAAATGCAAATTTTCATGGTCTTGGGTAACTTACATTTTTAAGGTGTAGATATGCTCTTTATTCCAAGAAGAAGGCCAATGGTACTTCTGATAGAGTCTGAAAAACTGATAAATTTGAAGCAATGTTTCAAGCAAGCATTAGATTAAAAATGTACAGAAGTGTATGGTTTACCATACAAGACAGTGTTAATGTTTAGATACCCTAACTTAAATCTATAACTGTTGAAAAAAGCTAGAGGTTTATCACTGCAGCCTCAAGCTACAGATTTTATACAAGAACATTTTTAAGGCTATTCTTATCTATTCATTTTGTTTTAAACTATGCAGTTTTTTTGCACTTCCAATTTAACACACCAGTATTCATTTATCACTATAGGCCATCACAGACAGCAGCAAAGTAAATATTCAGGTGGATATTGGCAGGTTTGCACAGAAATGTAATGTTGCCCTGGGTTACAGCCACAGTCTTATTTTGCCTGATAAGGAAACACACTCGAGTTTGGTTGTTCTTTAATCATTATTGGTTGATCTTTTAAATAATACTGATACAAATCTCTTCTTTGTCATATGCCATTTTTTTTTCTCCTATCTTTTTATTTTACCTTTCATTTTAAATTAGTTGTCAGTTCGTTTAGATGTGAAACTATCATATATACTTTGCCTTTTGAGTTTATTAAGGGCCATCTTCCAAAATTTCCTTTGCAGGAAGACAGCTGCCAAGTCTCATAATGTCTATCATATTGTACTGATGTTCTGCACAAGGCACATGGCAAAGCAGAATTTCCAAAGCTTTTCTGTTTTACCACACTACTAGCTTAAGAATTTACCTCTAGTAATTTACGTACCTGTGAGAATTACAGATCAGGAGCAGCAACAGAATGAGTATATACATCCAGTGAAGAGGAAGCACAGCAGCAAAAACCTTGAGATGAGCAAAGTTGCTGCAACTTCAGTTTTTATATCTTATTGCTCAAAAATAAAAATATTTATTTATCTCATAAATTATACATGGACTGTGGCTGTATAGGTCTATGGAAGAGGTGTGTGAGTATAGTGATTTCACTTTATGGAGACGAATCTTGTCATCTTGCTCATGAGGATAGCTTCTATAGGAGAACACATGTTCTGATACAGAGCATCTAGTGACTAAATGGACTCAAAAATTTGATTAAAGTTTTGCTAGATTTAGTTCAGTAGGAGAGACAATAGTTCTGTAGCTTTTAAGGGACAAAATTTCTAACTTTTAGATACTGCCTTTACAAAGGAAACTGAAATAGCTCCATTTAGTTTTGTGAAAATATGGTTGCTAACAAGGACATACCATATAGAACATATCCAATCAAACTAGGAGTTTGGGGCTTCATGAATGTTGGCATTGTGGAATTTACCTTTATTTAAAGAAAAACTGTTCTTTAAATTAGGATCCTAAAAAAGGATAGCACAATTGCATTAATTGTGGAATCAATAAGAATTTGTTTATATAAACAAATTCCCACTTCCCCTGGGCATACCAAAATTCCTTCAGTATCAACCAACATTTAGTAAATTAAAACACCTCATCTCATTGTCACTTATAAATACTTATCCCTTGCATAAAATATTTTCATGGACATTTTTTTTTTTTCTACCGTAGATAGAGGAACAATATGAAGAAATAAAATTAATGTTTTAAATTGCAAAAAAAAAGAAGCATATAGCTAAATTAATGAGTATGAGAGTTTGAATGTAGGTGATATACATCTATATGTATATCTAGAATATATACTTCTCCACATTCATTTTTTTCTGAGTTCCTGTATTTTCTTTTATCCCTGATATAGTGCTTTTTTTATAAGATGCAGCATAAACATTTTCAAGAGTAATTTTAATTTACTCATGGAAGCATATGACATTTGTTTGATGTCTTAGTCTACTAAGTAGAATGACCATATGTTTTGTCATTGCTCTCCCATCTCACAGGCTATACTTTGCTCTATTTTAGGCAAATGGCCATCCTAGACTCATCTGATTTTTTATAGGCATCAGTACAGAAATATCCAAAGTTTTATGTTACTCATTTAAATTAAATTTCTTTTTCTTTTTTTTTTTTTTCATAAAATGGCATTGAGTAGAAAATATTCTAAAGCAATGGTTTGGCTGGCAAAAAAAGACTGAGCATCTGCCAGTGTTTGAGTAAACTGGTTTGAGATTCACATGAATAGCAAACAGGCAGAAGCACCTCACAGACTTTTAAAAAGATAACATATCTTATCCCGTTTAAAAATAATCTGCCAGACTGAGAGAAAGAGAGAGAGGTTACAGGAAAGGAAGTGAGAGAAAATCTGGAAAAGGATATAAAGCTGACACAACTTCAAAAAGATGTGAAATCTTTTAAGCTTGATTCCATGGATAATTCAAAATACATTAAATAATTATTTTAACTTCAACAGTGTGCTATTCATCAAAACATTTTGGAAATCGACTTGCAGTAACTGGCTGTCCAAAAGACAATTCTTTCTAATTTTTCCATCCCAATTTATGCAGGCAAAGGGACCCAAAATGAAACAAAAAGGCCGTAACAGTTTCTCAAAGATAATGATCTTTGGCATTAGGTAATGCCAAAGAAAACATTTTCCAATGTACATCAATGTCTGGAATGCCAGATAAAATAAACATTTTTACTAATAAATGAATATCACTTAATAGAACACAGCATTATGATGTGAAATGTTACTGTTTCAGTTTTCTTTGTAGCTTCCTCTAGGGCTGAATTTGAGGTAGTTTCTCATTGCAGTTTGGTAGTGCACCATTTGAGGGTTAGATTTTAACTATCATCCATTTACTGGGGTCTCTCTTGAAAGCATATAAACTAAAAATGTCAGATCACACCTGTGCTTTATATGACTGATCTCTATCTGTGACCTTTCTGTCTTTACAATTCTACTAAAAATATATATATACAGCTATGTCTATTTTCCAGTGTTAACGATGCCTGACACGGTGTGGCACATTGTAATATATTAATCTCTCTAACTTCTTAAACAGGATATCCTTATTGAAACAGTCAGTTGTCCCATGTTAGTTCCTGAAGTTTGCCTAGGAAATGTGCTCCCGAACTACACCCCAGGACACTGCCTGTTGACTGAGTCAGAGCTGTGTCAGTGATTACTCTTAACAGTTCAACATTAAAGGCAATTTGACACTATAGGCAATCAAGTTTATGAGCCTGTGAATGTACTGGCATTGTTTATCTTGCTAGAGGTTGCATTTGTATCACCAGAATTGGGTATCACCAGGATACTTTAGAGAAATGCTAAATTTTTCAAATTCATACGGGCAATAGAGTAAGCCTTACAATCAAGGAAAGATTTTTCTTAAATCTGGTGACCTTCAAAATGGGACACCTAGTCTTTCCTCAAACAGTCTGATTTCAACAGCTGCCTCTTAAATATAAATCGAAGTGTCATAGCAGTCTAATATCATCAGAGTGTTACCACTTGAATCACCATGCTGCTCTTTACCCCTCAGAAAACCTCTGTAAATGGAGCTTACACTTGGTTTTCTTCTATCAGCTCAATATACTTAATTTCTCCTTTCAAACAAGCCTTATATTTTTTTTGCTTGCATGCTGTTCTCATGGAAATGTGTAAGACTCAAATGATGGGAGAAGGGCTGCTCCACACATGCATTTATGCTTTTTGTTTTTTATTTTTCCTAATAGCTTGAAAAATAGGAGATCAAAGTGTTTTCTTTATTACTTACTTTCAGTGAACCACACTGGCAAACTATCTGAAGTGTGCCTCTAGCTCAGCATTGTGAAACAGGATCTTTTTCCTCTGCTACATGTTCCATTTACCATCACAGGAGCCAACTATCTAATTACCCTAAATATGCACCCCTTCTGGAGTAGTGTTATTAACAGCAGCCAAACACAGAAGCAAACATGAGCCATTTATATCCCACTGAGATGTGTCTATGCACTTCACCCTAATGGGAGGGGAAATATTATTTTCAAATTTGTCCTCTGAACCATTCTGTGTAAAATCCAAGTTGTGAAGATGTTTGTCTCTGTGGACATTGTATGAGCTATTCCCCACGTGGCATTTTACAATTAATTTTCATCTCCTTGAACTAAATACAAACAAACTGACAACTATGGTTTATGCAAATGTGTTCTGAACTTTTTTGAAGTAGCTATTTTAAAAGGCAGATATCATCTCCACTTGGGGCTAAGCATTGGAATGATTTATATTTTTTTTTCTGTAAAAAAAATGCTAGAAGTTATTTTCTAGATGGCTTGTTCCATTAGATACATTTATTCTGACAGGAAGTGCTGAAATGCTAGCAGTAAAGTTCTGGACTTACACATTCACCTTTTGGATCAAAATCTAGCAAAAAAAAATCCAAGAGAAATGAAGTTTGTATCTCCGAACTAAACAGGGAAGATGTAGTATTTAAATAGCCATGCAATCAAACACAGCTTGTCCAAGTGAAAAGCTGTTCTCTGAAGGGTCATGCAGAGAAGGAAATGACCTGGAAATAGTAATGGAGAACAAAATACATAACCTTGTCTTAAAAGTGAAAAATTACTATGAAAAAAAAAAAAAAGTTGAAACAAGCTTTTTACGGGGGGTATTAGAATGGGTTTAGGACACCTACATCGTAAAATCTATTTCATATTGAATTCACTTATGAAGGTTTTTTTTCTTGGTTGCATGTTTCAGATTTTTATTTTGTTTTGTTTTCTTTTGCAGACACCCTCACCTATTTTAAAATTGTCATTTTAGACTGACAAATTAATTCTTTAAAAATCTGAAGGAAAAACAAAGTGCCAAGAAAGGCAGAGTGCATTCCAGGTGAAGTGAGTTATACAAAATTAACCCTCATTACTTGCCAAGTCATGATGGCTTGAAAAATACCTTAGAAAAAGTGAGAAGTTCTTCCACAGTACAGATCATTACTAGAATTTGCTTACTTTTGAAAAACTACATAGCTTGCAAATTGCAAACGAATTTGATTCCTGCCACTTCACCACCACAGATACTCAGGAGCCGGGCTGATCAGATTACTAGGAACATCAAGAATCTATAGTATCCTCTTTAGAAAATCCTTCTTTATAGCAGTTTAACAGTCTGTTTAATTAAACTAGTTTCCAGTTTTCTGAGTTAACACTACCTTGAAACATTCAGCTTGCCTAGTGTTCCCTTCTTTCATTTGCCCAGGGAAGTAGGATACATGTTTGTCTCTCTCTATTCCCCTTCACATTTCTTGCCTTCTCTAACAGCTACTACTGCACATGATGTCTACATCAAGAGTATCACAGAACAAACTTTTTGCAATTTCTAAGTTATGTGGGATGCTCTTTGTACTGAAATGTAATCTGTGAGATAACAGCTCCTAGGACAAACCAAACTAGTACACAGCTAATTTATTATGACCATCTTTATGGATATACTTGTTCTGAAACTTGCTCCTTTTGAGCCACCTCTCTGTGTCTGCATGGTTCGACTATATAAAAATACTCTCAGAATTTTTGTTCCACTTACTGTGAACCATCTGGATAAATTAAAGCATACATCTAACAGAAGTGGTTCTACTGCCCCTGTGGCAGCTGTCACGCTTCCCTGTTACTGATGGGCTGGTGAAGTAGGTTGTAGGTATATCAGGGGTGGATTAAAGATGGAACATGAAGAACAGATTGAAGAATATGGAGAGCCTATGCCTGATCTTTCTTTGCTTGTATTTGGCATACATATGACCCGACTCTCTGTGGTTGCAACGTATGTGTGAGTTTTCTGTAACCATGGAGATACCATAACATCTTATGATGTTGAGAGATGAATTATGTTATGAACATAATCTCTACACGTGCTGAAAATCAGCAAGTTTGAATCAAGGCTGAAGACTTTTTTCACATATCTATTCCTATTTATCAACTGGTTGATGAGCAAGAAGGGGTGATATTCTGTGCCTATATTATACAGGTCAGCCAGTTAATCATAATAGTCTTCTCTGTCTTTTACATACAAGAGAATTATGTGTGATGTTAAACAAATAGCAAGAAAAAATATCTCAGGAAATTGCACAAGCAACTTCAGTTCTGAATTCTTTTAGGCCTACAATACATTTGTTCATAGTACATCATAAGCTGTTTAAGTGATTTAATGGCTATTAAACTTTCTGAAAAGATTTCTAGATGGAATATTGGCAGCACCTGCAAGAGGAAGCAGCTGTTCAAGAACTTCACATCTTTAAATCTAGCACACATTTTTTTAAAAAATCAGTTTTCAATACCTTGGATAAAAAAAAAAAAAGAATGAAGTGTTCTCATGAAACTTGGCTTCCAGGTGTCTGTAACTATTGCTCTTGCAAGTGAAGAGTAGGACCCACTTTTTTAGTATCTGAAAGAGTTATATGCCCGTGTTATTCATGAAAAGTACTCAATAAAACAAATCTTTGACCAGTTGGTAAAGTAATTTATAATTCCGTTACTTATCTCCTCAGTGATTTATTCTGGTCATTACCATATTTTGATAGGATGCCACTTAGAAAATCTATTTCTATAAAAATGAAAAGAGAAGGTGAGTCATGTAACAGAGCTGAAGAAAAACAACAAAAAATATATTAGCAACTGTGTTATGACAGAGTCTGTACACAAATAAATAATCTGCCAAGGTCCATGCCTATCAGTCCTGATAATTTGTTTGAAGCATGAGAAGCATTTATTATTTCACAGTTCCCTTTTTAAGAGATAATAAATGATATGATAATAGCTCTGCCCATTTTTTTTGACAGGACACTGAGAACAACAAAGTACCCTGTAGCAATGACTTTAAGTTCTGAAAACGTATAAAACTATCAGTCTTAGTGAAAAATATTTCCCCTTTTCACCTTCTAATTTCATATTAATTTTATATAACATGTTTTGTCTTTGTCAGTAACAACAGTTAAAGCAAGAAAAAACATAAACATGCAATCACAGAATCAACAGAATAGATGAGTTTGGAAGAAATTTCTGGAGATCATTTAGCACAAGCAGGGTCACCTACAGCATGTTGCCCAGGACCAAGCTGAGATGGCTTTGGACTGTCTCCAAGACTGAAGTCTCCACAACCACCTACTTGAGTGCTCAGTTACCCTCGCAGAGCAAAAATATTTTCTTTACATTCAGAGGAGATCCTGTGTTTCCTGTCTTTCAGTCTCTAGGCACCACTCAAGTGTCTGTTTCCATCTTCTTTATCATGTTTCCCTTGTACTAGGAAGCTCAGAACTGGACACAGTCCTCCAGGTGTGGCCTCACCAGGGCTGAGTAGAGGGGAAAGATATGATTGCTGGCAATGCTCTTCCTAATGCAGCTCATGGCCTTCTTTGCCAAAAGAGCACATTGCCACCTCATGGTCCACTTTTTGTCCTCCAAGACACACAGAGCCTTCTCTGCAAAGTTACTTTCCAGTAGTTCAGCCCTCAGGCTCTACTGGTGCATGGCATCGTTCCTTACTGGGTTCAGGACTTGGCACATGCCTTTGTTGAATTTCATGAGGGTTCTCTCCACCCATCTCTTCAGTACGTCTAGGTATCTCTAAATGGCAATGCAGCCCTCTGTTGTATCTACCACTCCTCCCAGTTTTGCATCCTCAGCAAACTTGCTGAGTGTTCACTTTGTCCATGTCATGAAGGTCATTGACAAACAAGTTGATGAACAGGATTAGACCCAGGATTGATCCCTAGATACAATAGTAGTTACTGGCCTCCATCTAGATACCGTGCCACTGATCACAACCCTCTGAACTCCACCATTTGCCCATTTTCGCTTCATCTCATTGTTCATGCTTCATCAGATTGTCCATGGGAGACGATGTTGAAAACTTTGCTGAAGTCAGTATTCACTGTTCTGCCCTCACCTACTTAGAAAGTCATTCCATCATAGAAGACTTCAGATTGGTTGAGAGTGATTTCGCTTCTGTGAATACATGCTGATTACTCTCTATTACCTACTTGTCCTTCTTGTGCTTGGAAATGGAATCCTGGATGAGCTGTTCCATCACCTTTCCAGGGATCGAGGTGAGACTGTAGTTCCCCAGACATCCTTTTCGAATCCTGGAGTGACATTTGCTTTCTTCTGGTACTCGGGCATCTCTCCTGCTTAGCATGGCCTTTCAAAGATGATTGAGTGGCCTAACAATGACGTCCATCAGCACCTTCAGCAATCACAGATGCAAGCTCATCAGGCCCACAAACTCATGTCCATCCAGTTTGTTTAAATGATCCCTAGCCTGATCTTCCTCCATCAAGGAGTTTAAAGTCTTCTTTTTCTTTCAAACTTTCTCCCTAGTTTCCAAGCCTGGGAATTCCTGAAGACAGGTCTTGCTCATAAAAACTGAGGCACTCCGTTTGTCACCCCATTCTTTGTCACCCCATTCAGTGTCATTCAGCAGCAGAACCATGTTTTCCCTAGTCATCCTATAAATTAACAGAAAAACAGTTTTGGATAAAACTTCAATGAGGAAGGCAGGTCAGTGTCCAAATTAAAACAGCTTGAACTGTCCAAAGCTTGAAATACCAATCTCTGATTACTTTAGCAAATCATTTTGAGTCATTCTTTATTGAAAATTAAAAGTTGAAGAACTATTAATCTGGGTTTGTGCTTGGAAGGCCATGAGGAGTGTCACCCAGGCTATGATTGAAGTAATATTGACTGCCTGAGCATACAGGGGTAAACGTATGATTTTCTAATAGTCACAGAAAGCAAGCATAGTATAAATTACTTCTTTTGTATTTTAAAATAGATTTCATCACTGCTTCCTATTAAAATGCTAAGCAAAATAGACCTGGAAAATGAGAATTCTGTAGCTTAGCAGTCACAGCTGCAAGTTTTAGAATTTTGTTTTTTAGTAATCTGTTTTATATATATTTGATCAAATTGTTATTATCAGTTTCACAACTTTTTCAGACACCTAATAAGAGAGAGGCTAATAGTTATTTTTTATATTTATAAGAAAATTAATTCAAATTAAACTGGATTTTTGCATGTGCACGTGTACTTTAGGAGAAAAAAAACTCTAAAGAGCAGATTTTTTATAACATAAACTAAACACATAACCCAACAGCTGAGTTATCTTGAAATATGTGAAAGAATAAATCTCTCACATAGTTTTCCCCAGAATGAAATTTATAAGGATGAAAACCATGGATTTCTCAGTGGAATACATTATTACATACTAACTTTATGTGAACTAATGAACAGTTTTATCTCAATATTACTAAATGAATAACTCCTCAGTACCGTAATTACCAATAATGACAAAAGCACATAACTTAACTGCTCACTTAAAAAAATCCTATTAATACAAGAAAATTATTTAATGGATGAGATGGCCTTAATCAACATTAGTTTCAGCAGTCTATATATCATTTATTAATATGTTACAACTCACTAAGTTGATAAAGTTTTTCATATCAATAATAGTTTACCTGGTTAGAATATTTAAAAAGTTGTAGTCTGCTTTAAGTAAATTGATATT
The DNA here is from genome assembly GCF_000705375.1 of Tinamus guttatus. The sequence continues at coordinate 104,632 of NW_010588367.1, read as the reverse complement.
TAAAATTTTTTTACACAATTCTGCTTTTTCTTACTGTGCTGAATATTAAGAATATTAAAAGAAGGGGGTTATAGATTTCATAAGTGGTTTTCTTCTAAGCTGTTTTAATCTCTGTCTTAAATTTCCTCTATTTTTATACAGAGAAATATGCTGCTTGCTGTACTTGGGTGTATATCAATTCTTCTGGACAAAAAAATTATCAAACAGAAAACAGTATATACAAAACAAGGTGAAATAAGATAGCTATAAAAAGTCAAAACATGAATTAGCTGCTAGCTCGGAAAACCTGTAATTGTTCTACCGCCCCAAGATAGCACTAGTGATTGAACTTGGACACTTTCACAATTCACTTTAGTTAACTTTAAGGCAGATATAATCTGTACTGCCTTCTTAAGTGGAAAAGACAAAAGTCTTTTATATACATATACAGTTCATTTCAGATGAATTGTTTGACATATTGGAGGAAGGAAGTGCAAATAGGTTCTCCCTATGTACTCCCCCCTGTCCATCAGCACAGGAGGAAGATTGACAGTCCTCCCCGTGGAGCTGCTTGTCTGTTAGAGAAATACAAAGGAGCCTTAGCCCTGAATTTTGAGTTATACTTTACCCCATAGAAAGGGCATGCCAGAACCATGCTTCTTAATACACACGCAGACCTCTGCACTGGTGAGATATACCAGCACATGGATTACTTTTATTGGTCAAGATCAGGGAACAGGAAGTGCTCAGAGAACAGAAACTGAACAAAACTTTATGGATTTTAATTATATAAAGTTCTTTCATAGTTCAATAGGTTTTTTTTTTTTTTTTTTTTGAAATTTATGTTCAGAAAGCAAAATGTTCTCATGGAAATGAATAGTTTCCCTCACTGATAACAGTTTACTCACTGGCAAATAAATAACAAATAAAAGTGCACTTCTATTTCATTTTAAGTATCCTATTAAAAATATTAGATATGAAACAAATAATATCCAGAGTTCTACTTACTAGATAAAGTAGAGATCTGAATGGGGACTAACATAATGAATGCAGCAGAAATAATGAAGGCTTCACTTTGAGATTTCAAATACTGTGAAAGGGAGGGAGATATTGGAAATGGAAGAGTGCAAGTTCATCATACAACTTCTTCGTAGTATAGGGAGTCTTTATCTAGCTAACCTTGCTAAAATTTAAGGGAAAAAATATAATTCTCAGCAAATGATAATTATAGAGATATTACAGTGCTGTTTTACAGGGTGGGAGAAGGATGAGGAACAAGAAACATTCCTGGAACTAGAATAAAGATAGACATATTAACTGAAAATAATGAATTACAACTTGCATGTGGGGAAGCATTTAGGTGAGTTCTGCCACTGATAGAAGTGAGCTTTCGAAAAAGTTCCAGGAGCCCAGGTCCTAATTTTCAGATAAGATTTAATACCATTTTTTTTGGAAGATTTGCAGAAATGAATTAAAGACTGCCTTTCAAAAGCGAACAAGTGAAATGAGGAAAGTGTTAATACAGTTATTGCTTTATGCCCATTTTTCTTTTTAATAATGTTAGTTGTGCCAGAAGCTCTTCTAATTAACGAAGTTCAGAGGTTTGCACTCACCTGCTACCATCAAAAAGAGTCCATAAAAAAGGTAGGTAATGATTATCATAAAAATAAGGAAAAAAAGCTTTTCATTTTGACAAGTTTCCGGTCTCAAATCATTTCCTTAATTCTCTATACTGTCCTAGTGTAGCTTCCAATTGCTAAGCTTATATAAAAAGCAACATGATGCAATACATGCAGCTCTTTTTATGTCACTTGCTAAGTAAAACATCATGAATCAGACAGATCAGCTGCAGAATAGACAACTTTCTAACACACTGATAGAAAACTAAGATTTCATACTTATTTTACACTTGTAATTTACTGAAGTCATTTACATGTGTAAGTGAGGTCAAAAATAAGGCCTTTCTCTTTCAAAATGCCCAGAAAATGTCATCCACATAAATAGAGACACTGAATAGAGGAAAAATCAGAATTCCAATACTCTTGTAAAAGTGTAGCATAACTTTACTAGCTAAATTGTGAGTTCATAAAAAGTACATCAAGTGACTAGGATATTGTATACTGAGGAAAAATGCACATGTCTAAGAAAAAAAGATTCTTTAACCATAAATGAAATATTAAATTAAAAACAAAAAATTTCTAGATGAATAATGAATTACTGTTAAGGACATTATTCTACAGGCTCTTACACAGAATTGTAAAGTAGATCTACCTGCATAAGTTCTGAATCATCAGTTAGATGGGATATTTAAACAGAAAAATAGCTTCAATGAGCAATATATATATTTCTATTATTTTAACAAATGCTGACTTGCTATTGTACTGGTTGGAAACTTTTTTTTTTTTAAAAAAAAGCTTAATTTATAACTTTGAGTTGAAAAGAGGATTTTAGCACCCTTTCTTGAGATGAAGAAGGCTTATCTTTAATACTGTATTTTTGAGACTGCTGAGCTGCAAGGCAATAAAGTTCCTGATGCACTGAATCATAACCAGTAAGCTAGAAAGAGTAGAAAGTATACTTTCAGTGATTTTTTTAACTTTATAAAACTAGCAATAAGCATATGTGTAAGAAAAGGTACAGCTAATGCAAATGCATTGTATAATGCAATAATGCAAAATGTTATTTAAAAATCCTTCCCTCTACTGCTCTGCATATCATCATGGCTTCTGATGCTCAGTGTTTTTTGTTTTGTTTTGGTTTGGTTTTTTCATGTTCTCGCATATATCTATACCCCAGAGAAATACAGGCTTAAAAATACAACTGCTTAGAAATAGGTCTTAGAAATGGATGCTTAGAAGCAAGCAAAGAAAGACACAAACAAAACCCAGAGCAATAATGTTCCTGAATACCTTCATGAGATGTGGTTTCTGCCATTACAAACCTCCTCATAAGCATTAGATCCCCTTTACAAACATATGCTACTGCCTGCTACTGTGTACAGGAATTAACAGCTTTTGACTGAGAGGAGATCTTAGTGTGTTCAAATTTCTGAAAGGAGAGTTTAAAGACAATGGGTCTAGATTCCTCACAGTGGTGCCCATTGAGAAGGTAAAGGATAGGAAGCAACAGGCCACCTGCACAGGGCCCTGGGTCACATGCTCTAGGTGACCGCAGTTGAACACAGGCTGGGTAGGGGGGCCGGTTAGACTAGGTGATTCCCTTTTGTTTTGGATGAGTGGGGATTGATGCTCTCATAAGAAAGAAGCAGCATTTTTATTGAGGTCAGACAGTGACTCAACGAAGCTCAATTGTAACTAGACAATGATTTAAGGATTAATGATTTAATGTTCGATGGCAAGGTTCACCCTGTTATTTACTGAGCGGAGGACAGGGTCAGCTGCAAGTGTCAGAGAGACCCTCACATTGAGTCACAAGGCTCAGAATGGACCCCCTAATTTGCAAACTCCTTATGAGAGGAGTCTGGGTGTAGCTGGATCCTGCTGCCATATAGGAGAGCTCAAAGGGCTCTGAGGGCTAACCCCTACTTATGGGAGAGGGAGATGGTTGACTCATAGTTTGCACCCTGGAGGGGTCTTGGTGCAATTAACCCCAACCTATGTGCTGTTTACAGGGAGATCCACTTGACAGGGAGACAACACATATCAGGGAGGGATGGGGGTAGTGGGAAGCACAACTTCACCCCTTCCAACCTCAACTGTTCTATAATTCTGTGATTCATTTACTATTGCCACCCCTTCTGATACTAAAATGGATTTTATCTGGAAAAATATTTCTTTTTAGAATATTTTTCAATATAATTTTCTGAAGTTCACAAATTTTACCACTGATATAATTAAATATTACACATTCCTTCATTGCTCGTATGATTAATTCTTCATTTTGTGTCTAATTTCCACCTTAAAGATAGCACATTAGCAAGGCTGGCAGGTTATACTGAGCAAATAATAGTTATATCAATTCAGGAGTTGAAACTGAAATTGAAAACAAACAAATAAACAAACAAGCAGAAATCCCAAACAGTCAATTTGGTTAAACAAGAATACTTTTAGCAAAATAAAATGAATTTGATTGTGGTTAATTTGCAAACCATAATTAAACCATAATATAATTTTGTATTTATCTAAACACTTTTTGAAATTAAAACAATTTATTATTATTATTGTTCAAAGGTGTCAAACATTTCTGTTTAAAGTAAATTTAATTAGAAATCTCCAAGAAAATAGTGAAGTATGACAAGATGCTTAATTGTTTCACACATCGAACTTTTAATGTAGTGGGAACAATGCAAATCAGCCTTAATATGTTCATAGAATATTGTTGACTATCAATCAGAGATACTTTCTATTGCAAGCATCAAGACAACTTCAGATTGATGACCTTTTAATATCTGTACAATCCCAGAGCTGTATTTCCTTTTCAGCTTTCTTGTATTGTTATATTTAATAGTGCAATGTATAAAGGAAACCTCTAAATCTCTGACCCGTACAAGTTTTTTCTCTTTGTAATGCACACGGTGTCAAGGTAGTTATTGGTCATGTCAGGAAGGGGAGCTTTGTTATCTTTCCTTGACTTGCCCCTTCATCAGCCATCCAGGTTTTCTATCTTGACAACACTTTCCTTAGTTCCCCAGCTCTGGAAGGGCTATGTCATGAGATTATTGAGGAACTATTGCAGAAAATTGCCTTTAAGCTCTTTAATAAAAGCTGAGGAACTGAAATTTGTTGTGATTACAGTATATAGAGAAAGTGTTAACTGGCAGTACAAAGCGATACTGTCATGGTCCTGGCAATTAGAACTCTAGTTCTTGGCTGTAAATTTAGGATAACGACTTTGGTATTAAAGTTTGTGAATCAGTCATTTTGCAGGAGTTAGTAATATTTTCATTTAAAATGCCCCAAAGTCACTTTGGATGGAAATGAAGGTTATTCAACTACAAAAACAGATTATTGTGCCTACTGGCACTTTCCTTAAGGATCAGCAGAAAAAAATGGAACTGAAACAATTATATTTTTTAATAACAGACACCAAAAATTGCTCGGTGCACAATCTTCCTGATGTAGACTAAGCCTAAGGCAAATAATAGACAATCTTATTTTTCAACACCAAATTTACTTTCAGTGATAGTAGAACATGGCAGGTATTAAAATATTCCCTCTAGTTGTAAGTTGTATTATACTTTAGGTTTCCAACAGCATAATTTAAGGCAAAAATAGTCAGTAAAGTGGTTATGCAACAACTCAAGGATCTCATCCATGAAAAATCCGGAGGACTTGCCTTAGAAATGGCATTGGAAACATTTGGTGTTGAAAAAATCAAAACCTGTGGCTATACTTACCCACCCCTTTTTCAAATTCTTTCATCAAACTAATCTGAGTAAATCTTCTATTGTTATTTCCTATTTATAAGGCAGGGGGAATTGTAAAGAAAAACTATTCATATGAATGAAGCTTAGATTTTTTTGAAAAAAAAAATGCTTCAAATTTTTTGCTGAAATAATTGCTTGAAAAGGGGGAACTGAGAGTTACAAGTAGGACCTAACAGAAGTTTTGGCATTACAAAGATTGCTTGGGGTGCTACACAGTTGCCACTTCCAGGATGGTTGGTAGGCAGAGACTGTGCTCCCCACGGTTCCCTGGGCAGCACAATCTGCCCTCCTTGCAGCCTCAGAGAGGAGTAACAGAGGGTGGAGCAAAGACACTGCAGCCAAACTCTGTTGTACTCGCTGTGCTGGGACCCTGAAAAGCTGCACAGTAGCCACCAAGATGTCCAGTGCTGAGCCAGCAAGGGTGCCACATTGATCCTTTTGGATCAACTTTGCTTGAACCTTGCTTATCATAAGCTCATTATAACGCCAAGGCACACCTCTAGCCCCAAAGTTACCTGCCTCAAAGGTACAATCCCTCTTCACTGAGCATGCTCTTTAGATTTTCAGTTGATTATACCTTTAAATGAAAGTAAGAGCCTTTTTCAACAATGAATAACAAAAGTCTGACTACATACACAAGCTCCATCTAAATGTAAAAGGAAAAAAAAAAGTTTTAAAGGTGAACTAAGGAGGAAAGAAGGAGGAGGAAAGATTCCATCGTAACTTCTGGATGAGTAAATGGCCACAGTATTTGATATATCCTCCCTTCCTTGCTTCAAACTGCAACAGAGTTCTTGGATTCTGAAGTTGGACTCCTGTAGTGTGTGGACACCATTTAACATTGTATTTCACAATATCTGTCAGCAGGTTTCTCTTTCCTGTGCCCGCAGGAGGAAATACGCGTTGTTGAGCACGTGTGCAAAAGCATCAGTGCCATTAACGTGGACTCCATCAGTGAATCGTGAATTCACAGTATCAGAAGAAGAAAAAAAAAAAGAGTATTTCTCCTAGAATGATATTATTGCCTCCCAAGTGATTAAACATGTTTAGAAAACTCTAGAAAGCCAACAGAACCTGTAGAACATCTATATGGTCTTTTGTTGCCTCTGATTTCGTTTCATGTATTTATGTAGTCTATTCCTATCTTATAATTTCTTTGGAATGGTGTAACTTGTCTGTAACGGACACAGTTCTCAATGACACCTGCACAGTAAGTTGACTTCCTCAGAAATTAGTATTAAATCAAACCAATCTTGCAAGGATTTGCAGTTCTCACGCTGTTGTATATGAAGTAACATCTTTATTAAAGAATTTCTACTCCGCAACTATTAATAACCCTTATATCTATATTCTTTTCGCATTGCTTCATGAATGGTTAACAAAAGCAACAAGAAACTTGGAAATTCCAAGGAAAGCAGATAGTGGAGGTTGCTACTAATTTGGAGACAAATTAAGAGTTGCAGAAGTCTCCACAGAAGGGACAAAAAAAAATGATATTACCTGCTAGTATTTCCTTAATCTAATTTCTAGATGCAGCAATGCTTAATCTCTAAGGACTTTTGGTAAGAGAAGGAGCCATGTTCTGATTAGCTCATCCCTTTGGGCTTTTTAATTTTGGTTAGTGCTTATAGAGTGGTATTCTCTGTCGGAATACATGCAGTGATGAGTTTTCATGAGTGATGAGGCAGTTTTGGAACAAGCTTTGCAAAATAAGTTTTCCTACTGAATAGTTATTGTCTGACCTTTGCAGGTGTCTTACTATGATAAAACGTTAACAGTTCAAAACTTAAACTGGGCTTTTGACAAAGCTGTATGCAGAAATCAAGCAGCAAAAGTAGTGTGCAGACATAACCCAGATACTGTTCTTCACAGAAATGAAAATAATAATGAATATCTAGAAGGGGAACACTTAAATAATGAAGGATGTGAGCTGGAAGAGAGTTGGAGGGTTATGGAATAGGTGCACTCAACTAAATAAGGGACTGAGCCAACTACCTTGGCTAAAAGCCTCTCCAGCCTAAAAGAAGTAGTAACATCAGCTGCAGAGGCAGCTGTTTGCCCGCCTTCCCAACTGGAAAAAACTTGCTTATAAATGGTCTAATAAATTATTTGTATGCCTTTAGAGGCTAAGGGGCTGCAAGCGCAAATTCAGCAACAAGTAACATTTACAGTTTCCACTCTGATGTACCTGAATCAAATCAAATTGTATTTATAGCTTTAGTTATTTTTTCAAGAAAAAAAGAGAAAAAGGGCAGGGCAATCCTTGTACAAAGGGTTTTATAGGCTGTTTCTTCTATTTGTCAGATTCCACTGTTTCCAAAAATGTTCCTTGATCACACAACATCAAAAAAACCCTCATCTCTGCCCTTACACCCACAGACTTCTTCCCAGGAGTAACTAAAATCCCTTAAAAGTGACTCTACATTGGATGTATCCCAATTGATTCCTACTCCACTCCAAGTCATTGCAATGTTAAATAACAACAATATAAACTTTACAAAGTGTCCAGATAGAAATCTTTGCCTATTTTGAATAATTACTTTGTTGACAGCTATTACTGAAACAAAGTGAATGCAATTGGTCAGTTTTTAGCCAGCCGCAAGTGAGGAAAGCTGAGAAGAGCTGCAGAGACAACAGATCATCCTGTTCAGTGCAGCGAGGAGGACAGCATTCCAGACATGATCCATATTGCTTTTCAGTCCTACGGAAAAGGGCAAGTTATATAACTGAAAAGTGAAAGTCAAGGGAAATGGCTCAGGAAAACTCCATCATGTAGAATAATTCTTTTTGTAATATCAGTACCTTACAAGAAGCCTACAGTATTCGTGTTACAGCAGACATGCATACAAAACATTAACATTCTTAAAACAAATACATTAAAATGACAATAGCCTCCCACAAGAAGTGGCGAAAAATATCTTTTTGAGCCAAGTTTTAAGAGTTTTGGGTTCTGATATTGGGCTGGCTGGGCCAGAAGTTTCTTGTGGTATATTGCTGCTTCAGCTGTCCCTAAAGCTCAGACATGCTGGACTGTCAGAGACATGTCCATTCATCAAAACACGTTTTGTGTATAGAGTTAATGTCCCTGTCTGAAACCTTCATTTTGAAGTCTACTGTGATTTTTCAAAACTTCTTTGCATTTTACACTCGATGAAAGAGCTCCTCTATAGATAACCAGATCTAAAATATTTTCAGCTTTATAAATTAAAACAAGTTAACTTTGTTTCAACACAGAATAAATAACTTTTCATGTGTTGAACTTATTCTGACTATTCAAAATATACATTGCCTTAGCACATTAATAAGCATTGAGAGGCAAATTTTTCTATGTAGCAGTTCCCTCCAAAATCAATGTTTTGTCCTGGGCAAGATATGGATGATGAAAAGCAAACCTATCACCTTCTTTCAATATACAGAAATGGAAGTACTTAATATGTTTGCTGTTCTTCAAGACAGAAAAGAATAAATGAGAATGAGCATCAAGGAAATGGAGAACACACTGTCCAAATTTACTGTATGATTTGCAGCAGGAAAATCTTGAGGAATTCTTTGTTTTGACCATCCTTTCCTTTAACAACTTATTAACAACAAACAGTAAATTCTGAAGGTGTTCTCCATTGCCAACACTGAGAGGCTTATCTTCAGTAAAACACTGCATAATTTTGCTCACATATTTAAATTCATTCATCAAAGAACTTGCATGCTTACTTCATTTGCAGAATTTAAAGAAAAGATTTAATGATTAAATTGGTTGCTGAATGGGGATCCAAATCTTTTCTTTAAATATGAAGTTTGAAGCCTTTATGATGTCTACTTTAGTAAAAAATATAAACACTGTCTTGTTTTTTTTTAACCGTAACAAAACAATTTTCTGTTTTTTCTGGAGACGTATCAAAATAGAACTCACATTCAAACAGAGAGCACACTTAACTGTCTATACAAGATTAAATGTGATAACATTCAGATAGAAGTTATATATGTTATAAAAGCAAATGTATAATCATAAACTTCAGTAATCATTGACATTTTTGCTCAATATTATTGAAAACTATATAGTTGTGCATTATTTCATTGTAAGTCTGCCTTCATAGTAGCTTATTTATTATTCACCAAACTGAAAGAAATACCTCAAAATACTGAATTCTAAGTGTTTTTTTTTCAAAATGTATCATTTAATCACTTATTGAAATCAGTCAATCCATCATCAATAAAGCACTGACAATTTAAATTAAAGAAATAATCTATGATCACGCATTTTTCCAAATTAGCAGTTAGATTACATGGCAGCAAACATTTACATATAATGTCATGTATGTATTTGACTTTCAAATACATCTAAAAGAATCACCACTTTTAACATAACTTTAGCATGTGCTGTTCTGAAAATATGCTTTTACAAAACAGAATGATAAATGCTATTCAGGAAACCTAGTTTAGAAATATACTCTGGTAAAGTGCTATTTTTCAAACCAGCATCTTCCTCTTCTTGTTTTCTATTATTGTCCTAGCTTCTATCTGCGTGTTAACCAGCTAGTACTTAAGAGTAGTAGCATGCACCTGGAAAGTAGCATTTTACTGTTGGATGATGCAGCTGAGAATTCGCAGGGTACTAAAGGCAAAGTGTTCATGAAAGTGGTAGAATATGGTCTTTAAAATTCAGAGTGACCAGTTAGTTCTGAAACTAATTTTATTCTTCTAAGTTTTCACACTGATTTAGAACAAGTTGCACTCAGGTTTGGTCTGTAGCTGTAAAAACTCAAGTAGTGAAAAATATTATGTAAAAATAAAGATGATTAAAAATGATGACTAGCAGTTACTGTGGCAGGTTAAAATTCCCTAATACATATGATGTAAGCCTGAAGCTGTTTAAATGTTTATAAAAGAGGACTTCTTTTGGAAACATTTGGCCCAGACCTTCAGTCATGGTCAGATGATGCTAGATAGAGAAATCAAAATTTCCTATTTCAAAGCCTTATTGTTTGCTACTGATTTACCACTAGTGTGTATTTTACAGTCTCAACAATTTCACTTAGAATTATATTGCACGGAATTTAGTCATATTTCTGGTCGTTCGTTATAAGGGTAACTGAAGCAAAACTTCTCCATAACATCTTCATTTTTAAGTCATTATACTTCTTCACTATGCCTCTCCATTATCGGTATGCAGTTTTAGTATATGTACCACAGTGCAGTTTCAGCACAGTTCAGTATACTTGATGTACTTTTTTAAAAAAAATGTAATTCAATATTATTTCAGAGCTCATGTTTGTTAAGAAAGAAAAAACAGCTAATTGTAAACTTTTCATATCAAGGGATATTTAATTCAGCAATTGCTTGGCCTTTAACAAGCTAATGCCAGATATTAATGTGCTTCATATTTTTTTAAAATTTTTATAAATCTTTTCAGTTTACCATTAATAAAATGGTAAAACATTAGTTTTTCAGTTTTTATGACACTACTTCCAATGACAACAAAGATTTCACTTTGGGTTATCAGGAAACATATAATTCTGGTATCATTTTGTAACAATAATACTAAAATAATACTAAAAACACTGACCCAGTGATTGAAAAGATACCATCCCTTTCTCTCTCTCTCTCTCATCCAGGTCCTGATGGCAAGAACCATCATTAAGCTCAGTGAGTCCTGAGACTAGCAGAATCAGAGCCATCTTTTAATGTCAATAATTTAGTGTGCTTTTGCCTGTCACTTGCTGACCCCATGAGTGCTATTGTCCTACATTATTTATGCTTGTCCTTCTAGGTAACGCACAATTACCTTTCAAAAGATTACTTCTGTAATTTTCTGTATTGCTAAAAATCAATTGCTAATAAACAAATGACATCTTCTGAATACTAATGCCATTTTTTACACAGAAAAAAATTATGAGAAAATATATGTGTCTGTGTTTCCCTCTAAGGCCATCAGGTAGATAGAAGCAAGCCAGGTAGCACTAAATATTTTGCTGCCTTTACGCCTCCTCTAGCACATACTTATAAAGCTCTGTATATGAAGTAGGCAAGCCGAAGTCTCAAACTATACACATATGCGGAGTTATCTCTATTTTTTTATCAGATTTTCTGAGGAATATTCCAGGATCTTGAGGGTAAAATAGCAGTAAGAGAAAGACCTTTTGTTACTCAGGCAGTATTTCATTCAGTGCTTATTCATATTTGTAAGCATGTATACATATAGCATACTCTATATGTGTATGTATGCATGTATAACTAAACCAAAACAAAATCAACAAAAGATTCTTTTGGGCAAAAGTGTAAGTATCCATCCAAAAGCCTATATACTGCTGGGAATCTCTCTCTAAAGGCAGTATCTGCTTATTTTGAAATCCAAAATCCTCTTATCATTTAAGCGACAACCAGCTTCACAAATATACATAAGTATGTGACTAAACTTTTAAATGCTTCATAACATGAGACCTTCCATGACTATGATATAAATATTAAATAGTTTATCACTACTGTAAATTGATCCTTTCATGCAGTGTCAGAGATGTATGAAAATGTGTCCCAAAGTGTTTCTTGCTGCCCTCAAAACAGCTTAGATTAAGCTGAGGAACTGATGAAGGAAAAGCTTTTCCTGAAACTATTTCTTCTCTTTGATACTACTATTTTCATGATATTGATTTATTTCCCCAATGTAGTTCCCATATATTAATGTTTACAAATTCATACCTGGACAGTACGAAGCAAAAATTGTAACTTAATTCCTTCAAATGCTTACTTACATAATTAACACTGAAAATGGAATTATTCATATGTATGGAGTTAAGCACATGCATATGTACTTTTAGAACCATCTTTCAAGTTCCCTTATCCTTAGGGCTAAAGTCTTCCTATTTGTCATTTCTAAGATGGGGTCATTCTAATATATATTTGCTAAGATCCTGTATTTAGAGATCCAAAGCACATTTAGAGCCAAAACGAATGCTTTCATTTACCTCAGTAGGTCTCCACACAGACCTTACTCCCACAGATTTTTTTCTGAAGTGACATACTCAGTAAAAGTGTCCTAGGAGCTTATTTAAAGTTCTGAGGGAAAAAAAAAAAAATGATTTGAAATTCGCTGGAAGAGTTCAGCTGGAGTCTGCTCTCTTGAAGATATATAATATAATCTGTTTGGGTAAGAGAAGATTCAACTCTTTTCTCCTTCTGCAGTGAAAAACTTAATTTTCATCAGAAGAGAAAAAATAGTGCAGAAGAGTAGAAACTCATGGTAAAAACATAACTGTATGAAAAAAAAAACAGTTAAATTGATAGAATATTTAAAGCTATCAGGGGGGTTATAAACACCCATATCTATCCCATTTCTTCAAATAGTGGTGTGAATTATTGGAGCATTCACTTCTGATTTAGAAGCTAGAATATTATTGGGAGTTGGTAAAAGAATGAAGAATGAGACAGATAGCAATCTGCATGCATTATATACATGCATGCGTTTGATTTAAAATTGAAATTCTATTTTGCTTATTTGATCCACTGTATCAACTTCAATTCTTAACATATGTATACTTATATATATTATATTTATACTTCTTTATTCTAGATCTTGGAATGATGATCTCCTTAAAATGAAGATGCTTGGTTCCCAACCTCATCAAATAATGAAATTCTTTAAAATGTGAAATATGTTAAAAATAAATAAATAAATAAAATCAATGTGTTTCAAAAGAGCATGCAAACCTTAGTAGTTTGTTGCTTCCTGAGATTTATACAATATAACCTTGTTTTCTATGAACCACTAGAAATAAAAATCATCATCATAATAATAATCTTATTTCTGAAGTTACAACTATGAAGTATTAACTTCATGCAACTTCAGGTAGGAAAATTGTTTTTACCAGGGCCTCTCTTGGCTCTGTGGAGAGAGACAGTTTCCCCCATAGGATATAAAGAGCAGGGTCCTCTTTCAGTTTGAGTAGCTATGGGCAAACAACATTTTTAAGGGGATTGCAGGGAGAGTCTTCCCAATCCAGTTTTCTAAATTCCCAATCTAATATTACTGCTTCTAATTTTCAGGAATTCCAAGATATTTTCAATATGTTTCCTTGATATATATATATATTTTCCCATCTAATATCCAGTTTTCTTTCTCTTGTGAAGTAATATTCCCTGTTGGCAGAAACTCTGTGTAGTGTCTATGTATTTTCTCCTAAAAGTAGAAGAGAGTTTTAATGAGAGTTCTACTTCTGAGGTTATTTTATATTCTAGAACAATTTAGGTTGATATATTCCTTATACTTGTCTAAATAATTTTGTTTATTCTTAGATAAAACTTACAGAGACTAAATGCTTTGGGTTTTATTTTTCTTTTAGATCTTTTTAGCTTGCTTCTGCAATGTTCAATTGGCAGTCAGAAAGGAATTTAAATAGCTTCTTTGTAGGTGGAAATAAAGTGCCAAAAAAAAGATCAGACTTGCAAATAAATGAGTGCTAGATGGGAGAGATATTAAATGGGAGCTTTTGATAAAACAATAGGATATATAAACCGACTGTATTTGAGATTAGGAAAGTATTGTTCTTTGGTCTCAAACAGACTTAGGCTTGCTGGGTATTCAAAATACAAGATATCTGTAAAAGAACAAACTTGATAAAGTTTTGCATAAAACTAAATCAGATTTTTCCAACATTTATATGAAGATCAGTAGCTAGTCTAAATCCGAACTCAAAAAATCTGGGTAGATTGGTATACTTGCAGAGCCTTTCCAGTATAATCATAACAATGTGTCTGGATTAGGTCATGCAGAGGTATTGTGGACTTTGTAACACGGTGTGGCTTTTTGTTGTTGTTGTTGTTGTTTGCTTGTTTGTTTTTATTACAAGTTAGTTAACTTCTGGGAAAAACAACAAGTAAACAAACAGAATGTGCCTGTGGTTTGTCTCCATCTGTATTAGAAACTGAAGTAGAGAAATGAATTTAGAAAATCTCCTTATCAGTATATTTTGTGCTAGTGACTTTACACAAACACCTTGTTCTCCATTGAATTTTGGAAGTCCTAAATACTTATTTTAACTAAGCTTTCCATTTATCGGTATTTTTACTGATACATCCATATATTTCCTGTTTGTTTTTGTATTTGCTTTTTTTTCTGACTTATAGATATAAATCAGAATCAAATTCTTTACCAGGGTGTACATATTTAAAAATAAATAAAAACAACACTGAGTAACCTCCTCTAGACCACAGAAGAGAATAACAAACTTTATGGCTGTAAAAATAAAAACTTGTAATCTTTGAAAAACAGGACTTTTATGTCCGTAAAACACCAACCACCAAAAAGTGATGACATTTTCATAGAAATGTCAAAAAGAAATGTTGATATTACCTGTCATCTACCCAGAAAGCACACTGCAGTTTTTGTGTATGTCTTCATTTTTTCACAAAGTTAGTTGGAAATATAGCTGAAAATATAGGCAAATTTAGATAAAATATATCATCAATGTAACTACAAAACCATATTTTGAATAGCAACTTGAGGTCACCTGCAGTTTTTCTCTTTGTTCTGATGCCTGGACTTCTGGGCTATACTTTTTCTGACCCATCAAAAACATTTGATTGGGGTCCTAAATGTCACCGACTTTATGTGAAGCTCCAATTACAAAAAGTTAGATTAATAAAAGGACATATATACCCAAAGAGACAGACAAGTCCAGCAGCTAAAGATCACTGTCTCATTTCTTATTCTAACCCTAAAGCTGTGGAGATATACATTACCACATATACACATCTACTCGAGCAAGTTCGCACATAGCCACCTCCAAGTTAGGAATTATCACGGTCTTGTTTGTAGGACTAGATATTTGACATGTATTTTCAGAATTAACAGTCCAATATAGCCTCACCTTTTTCTAATCCATTTTAGCTAGTGGCAGAAGAATTAGAGATTTGTGTGCAGTTGGAGGGCCATGACCTTACTGCATTTTGAAAGACATGGTGGGATATCTCACTGACTGAAGTACTGCCATAGATGGCTTTGTCTTCTTTTGGAAAGACACCCTCAGAAGGCGGGGGAGTTGCTCTTTATGTGAAAGAGCAGCTGGAATGTACTGAGCTCTGCTGACAAGTGGATGAAGAGCAAGCTGAGAGCCCACAGGTAGGAAGTGAAGGGCAGGCTAACATAACTACTGTGTTTAGCACATGACACCTGATTAGGAAGAGGGTGTTGATGAGGCCTTTTACATACAGTTAGAATTAGTCTCATGATTACAGGCTCTGGTTCTAATGGAGGAGTTCCAAGTACACTGATACCTGCTGGAAAGACAAGGTGACTGTACACAAACTGCTATGGAGATTCCTGTAGGGTGTTGATAAAGACTTTCTTACACAGGTGATGAAGGAGCCAACAAGGAGAGATGTGCTGCTGGACCTGGAACCAGCAAGTAAAGAAGGACTGGTTGAAGATGTGAAGGTTGGGGGAGCCTTGGCTGAAGTAAATGGCATGGAATTAAGATTGTGGAGTTCAAGATTTTGTGAGGAGGAAGTAGGGCAATAAATAAGACCTCAACCCTGAACTTCAGGAAAGTAAACTTTGGTCTGTTCAGAGATCTACTTGGAGAAATCCTATGCGTTAGAATCCTGGAAGGAAGGATGTCAAAGAGAGCTGGTTAATATTCAAGCACCACTTCCTCAAAGCTCAAGATTGGTCTGTCCCTCTAAGAACGAAGTCCAGGCCAAGGGGCCAAGAGATCTTCCCAGTGGATAAGGAGCTCCTGGCAGAACTCAAACAGAAGAGGGAAGTGCCACCAAAATTGATAATAAACCTCTTAACACGAATGTCGTATTAAGAAGTAGGCATTCTCTTTATTGCAATGCTTCACCTACTGTGCATATCGTGTGTTATGCTAGCCAAAGCTTATATCACCTTGTATGCATTAAATTTCCTGGAATGATCATACATTCTATTTTCTGGCACAATTACAATATGCCCTGCCCTCACAGGTATGCACCCTCTGTCCTTTTGGTGGTCTTTCAGGACCACAGTGGTTGTCTTTCCATGTCTTTTTGATGAACTTTGATAGCTTACTTCCATGTATGTCTCATTTTGGCTCGGAGAGCTCTATTCAGTTGCATTGCCCAGATTCAGATGGTTCCTTGAATATATCGCAGTCCTTATCTTTGTCCTCATCTGTTGTTTGCTGTTTTGTCTGTACTCCTTCAAGATGCACTAGTAACAGCTGTGAAAGTTATGTCCTTGAGTGCATTCTTGTCTGAGGCCTCTCAACAGAAGTAGATGGAATGTGGATGAAAATGGAAAGGACACTTGGGAGGACTTTTGGAATGTTGTCAGAAAATGCAGGGGTGTGATGAAGGCTAAGGCCCATTTGGAATTAAATCTGGCAAGGGATATCAAGGACAACAAGAAGTCTTCTTCAAATACAGCAGTGGCAAAAAGCAGACTAGGGAAAATGTGGGCCCACTCCTTATTAATGAGGTGTGTGCCCTGGTGATGAAGAAGACAGAGTTACTGAATATCATCTTTGCTTCAGTCTTTACTGCTAAGGCCAGTCCTCAGGAATCCCAGATCCTGGACATAAGAGAGGAAGTCTCGAGGAAAAAACTTTCCTTTCATTGAGAAATATCAGGTGAGAAACAATTTAGCTAAACTTGACACCTACAAACCCATGGACCCTGATGGAATGCACTCAAGAGCACTGAGGTAGCTAGCAGATGCTATTGCTAGGCCATTCTCCATCTTTGGAAGGTCATGGAGAACAGGAGAGGTGCCTGACGATCAGTAGGAAGTCAGTGTCACTCCAGCCTTCAAAAAGGGCAAGAAGGAAGACCCAGGAAACTACAGGCCAGTCAGCTTTGCCTCCATCCCAGGAAGGGTAATGGAACAACTCATTCATGCTATCTTTAAGCATGTGGAAAACAAGAAGGTGATCATGAGTAGTCAGAATGTATTCCAAAGGCTTAACCAATCTGATAGCCTTCTATGATGGAATAACTGGTTGCCTAGATTAGGGAAGAGCAGTGGATGTTGTCTACCTTGCCTTCAGCAAGGTTTTGGGCACTGTCTCCTATAACCTTCTCATAGAGAAGCTCAGGAATTATGGGTTAAATGAGTGGAGATAGGGAGGTGGAATGAGAACTGTCTGAATGGCAGAGTTTGGAGGGGTGTGATCAACAGTGTCTATGCAATGTTGGATCTCTGTAGCTGGCAGTGTCCCCCAGGAGCCAGTATTGGGTCTAGTCTTTCTCAACTTAGTCACCAATGACCTGAAT
This sequence comes from Tinamus guttatus, assembly GCF_000705375.1. Next base: position 87,027 of record NW_010588367.1, on the reverse strand, counting down.
GAAGAGAAAGAGTACACCCTCAGCAAGTTTGCTGTTGATACAAACCTGCTGGTTCATCAGAGGACTGTGCTGCATTGAGAGGTCTGATCAGGTTGGAGAGAAGGGTGGATAAGAGCCTCACGAAGTTCAGGAAGGGCAAGCACAGGATCCTGCATGCAGATCCTTCACACCCCAGTACAGGCTGGGAGTTGACCTGCTGGAGAGCAGCTCTCCAGAAAAGGACCTGGGCATCCTGGAGGACAGCAAAGTGACCATGAGCCAGCAATGTGCCCTTGTGGCCAAGAAAGCCAAGGGTAGACTGGGTGCATTAGGAAGTGTTGCCAGCAGGTCAAGTGAAGTGATCTTCCGCTTCTACTCAGCCCTGGTGAGGCCACATCTGAAGTACCATGTCCGCTTCAGGACTTCCCCGTACAAGAGACAGATGGAGCTACTGGAGAGAGCCCTGTGTAGGGCTACAAAGATGATTAGGGATGTAAGACACTGTTTTGGATTGTTTGTCTCGACATTGTTGCTGCAACATTTACCTCAGCATAATGTCCCTGGGAAGACTGTGATATCAGCTCAAGACCCAAAAAATGACATTCTCAGCAGAGCCCACCAAGCCACGCTTGCACTCGAGTCGGGTTAAAGAGGAGCACCGGAGCACACGGCACCTATGACATGAACAACACATACCAAAAAACTTCAACAAAGTGGGTGGACTCTTCAAGAACTGGAGCAGCAAAAGGACTGTGTTTTCCTCCCTGGTGGCATTTTTTTTTCCCCTGAACTCTCTTTTAAGAGATCATCACCCACACTGAGGCAGAGCCAACGAAACCTAGCTGGATTGGTGGTGGTGGTAAGTAATCTTGCTGCATCTCTCCTGCTTGCTTGCTTATCTTTTTTTTTTTTTTCCCTTCTTCTCTCTGTCCTATCGTGATTATGAGAATAGAGTTTATAAGATTGTATGGCATTGACCCTCTTTGTGTCTTAAACTCGCTCTTGCGATCGTATCGAAACCCCGCCCCCCCGACAGTGGATCATGATAAGGGGCATGGAGCATCTCTCATATGAGGAGAGATTGAGAGATCTGGGCCTGTGTGGACGGGATAAGAGAAGACTGAGAAGGGATCTTATCGGTGTGCACAAATATCTTGTGAGAGGATATCAAGAGGATGGGGTCAAACTATTTTAAGTGGTGGCCAGGAATAGAACAACAGGCAGCGGCCACAAACTGAATCACAGGAAGTTCCACCTGAGTTTGAGGAAAAGCTTGTTGACTGTGAGGGTGACAGAGCACTGAATCAGATTACCCAGAGAGGTTGCAGAATCTCCTTCTCTGGAGATATTCAAACCCACTGGACACAATGCAGTAAATTCTAATCCAGGAGGCCTGGATTAGATGATCTCTGAAAGCCCCTTCCAGCCTTCCATTCTGTAAAGGCAGGGAAGGGAGATGACTACATGGCCTGAGCCGTTTCTTTTTAATATCATCCATGGCTAAGATTATGCTTCAAATAATGTCTGTTAGGAATGCACAGTTTTGTCAATTTTACTCCAAGTCTGACACTGTTTCAGGATTTAGTATGTATGTTAGTCTCTGTATGTGAAACTAGCTTGTATGAGAGCACCACTGTGAGTAATATTCTGTATATCATTTGTAATTAACCCAATTAGCCTCCAAGGCTCTTTTCATACTGATAAAATAAACAGACCATGATCTTGGTATCTAGACCAATGCCTGGTCTAACAGGCATTGAATGTTTTTATCCATTAAAGCGAAGAAACCTATGCAAAATACATTTTCAGGGGGTTCCTGGCATCTCCAAACTTCTGAATCAAAATCCATATTCTTTTAGGGAAGTGTTAATGGGCCCAGCTGAAACTCTACCAGGAGGATGTCATGCTCCACTGTCAGAAAGGGTTTGTTTAATTTACTAGTAAGAGCATAGCCATGGGGTGCCACATTAACACAGCTAGCCTGCTTTTGGAACATGAATTACCATGCCCTTGCAGCACAGCCCCAAGCACTGTAAAGGTACTAGCTTCTCAGTGCTTTCCAGGGTATCTTTAATATCCAAAGATATTTTTTACCCTGAAGAATCCATGTTAGGAATAAAGAGATTTTCTCACTGGCAGAGACATTTGAATTTTTGACTGCCTTCTGAGCAGTTTTTCATAGGTTACGCATACGCTAAAACACCATCAAAAGCCTGGCCATAACATGGATTCTTTGTCAAATAAGCACACTGAAAAACCATTTTCCTCTTCATGGAACCAGCTATGGTGGAAGGGGATTCTTGAATTCACATACTCCAAGTCCCTGCTCAGATCAGGACCTACAACTGAGCTTTGAATATTTTTACAGTCTCTCTGTGCAAACTATTCAGTGTTTGATCATGGTCAAGATGACTGTTTTTTACTCATGTCTAATAAGGATTTTGGTTCACTCTTTGACTACTGACCTTTTACCTTTTGCTGCATGCCTCTGAAGAAAATCTAGATTCTATCTTTATTTCTTTGTAGGTAATAAAATCCCCTCTTAAGTCTTATTTTCTTAAGGTTGAACAAACCCCTTTCCTTTAGCTTCTCTCCCAGGAACCATCCTCTAGACTGACTCCTAGTCTAGACTCCAGTATGTGAGTGTATTTCATGTACTGAAGAATCCCAAGCTGGAAACTGCTCCAGATGTGACCTCAAAGGTAAGAAGAGGAGAATAATCCTTTGCCTTGACTTGCTGCCTGTTCTTTTGTTAACACAGCCCTGTATATGAACTTTCTTCATCACAGGGACATGCTGCTGTCTTATTTTCCATTTGCTGATCACCAGGACCTAACATCTGTCTCTGCAAAACTGTTTTCCAGCAAGTCAGTTGCCAGCCTGTACTATTGTGTCACGTTGCTCTGTCCCAGCTGCAGGACTCTGCATTTGCCTTTGTTGAAATTCCTGTGATTTACTGTCAGCCCATTTCTCTTGCCTGTTAAGGTCTCCACGAATAGCAGTCCTAATCAACCCCAGCATTTCAAAAAATTCTACCAAATTAGTATTGCCCACAAGCTTGAAGAGAGTGAGCTCCATGTCATGTCCTGAAAAAAGACTATGAAGAGTATAAGCATAATGTGAAATATGAAGAGTATAAGCATAATCTGAAATCTAACAATTTTCTATAAGCAAACTGTTGAACCTCAGATGGTTACCCAGTTAATTAAGTGCTCTTTCACAAGAGGACAAAAATATATTTATAAATATATTCATACAGGTCTGATGAATGCTTCTATCCATTTTGTATGTATTCGTAATCTGTTGTTACCTTTTCAAATTCTGTACAAAAGAGATTTAGATTTAGTTCCAAAATAATATAATTTACTTTCTTGGTTCAATTCTTCATAAATGCCAAAATATTGTTTGAAAGGTAAACTGTAACTTTTTCTAAGACTTAACACTTCTAAGTGTTAAGTGTCATTATGTGTAGTGCCTTTCTGCTTTTTGTGTGTGTTGCATTTTCCCACTTGTTTATCATACTGTTTCGGATGGGCTTGGGATTCGGCAATAATCAGCCAGAACGAGGTGACTACATCGAGCATTTATTCAGGTAAAAGCACATTAAAGTACTTTTTGAGTAAATTGAATTATTTACCATTGAACAAGCAAAAAACACTGATATATCAATAAAAATGTGAATGGGGAAAATATTAATGAGAAAAAGGAAGGAAAAATAATACAAATGTGTTAGATTAGGAAAGAGGGAGAGAAAAAAAAAAACACAGACACTTTGATCCCAGAAAAAGAATCAGAGTCTATCTTCCTCTAAAGGATGCATTTAATACAGAATATAGGTACTTAAAGTGACTCGTACAAGAGAATTCTGAATTTAACACACTTTTCCACTTATGAATTCTCAATCAATCCCCAACATACTCTGTGAAATCTGGAGAGAAAAAAATAGCACAATTTACAGGAGAGTCTGAAGCATGTTGTCTTTTTCTTCCTCTCTTCACTCAGTGGAAGGAAGATCTGCAGTTAAAATCAAGATTTTTGACTGAAATGAAAAAGAAAGTGAGAACAAGAGAAAGGATGTTGATGTAGACCCATGTTAAGCCACTAATAAATTCAGGACTTAGATTATCTCCTGAGAAGGTTCCTAATGTAAAATAATATTACTTTACAACCATTCTTCAAAATACTAAAATCAATTTTTATAGATGAATCAAACCTTCCCATATGACTCCCTAGAAATCCTCAGAATTAAATAGAATTTGAAGATGAGAACAACAGGCTATTGCAATGTGGATTAGAATATAATAGTAACTCAAAAGGCTTGATGGTATTTGCATAAATATATGTGAGTTATATAATTAAGACAAATCAAAAATTCAAAACTCAAGTTTCTTTCAATGTCTGTCCTATTTAATATTTTCTATGAAGCAATTTTGCCAGTGTTTGAAAAGTTTTCTCCACCTTTTTAACATACTGTATGTCCCTTATTGCTGGTTATTTTTTCCATCTATATTTTATTTAACAACAACAAAAAGATAAAATATCCACTGCTCACTATTTTTATGAGATCACATGCATAATTTGCGAGCCTAAGAAATTCATCTTTAATGGCTTTAAATTTCTCTCCATTACTCAAACTCACTGAATTGAATTTCACCCATCATTTCCTACATACTTCCAAAATTTATTCTGCTGGAATTTGGTGTTCTTAGGTCTTAGTTTTAGCTATAAACTAAAGAGGATATAGTCTTTGTAGTTATATTTTCTCGACCTACTGCAGCATACTCACATTTACAGACTTTCTGGTTAATTTATATCTTCGATTTAATACGTCACAATTGAGGATTATTTACATATTGTGTCTCATTATAGTTTACTAATCTTTGGGCTTTTTTTTTTTTCTTTGCTTTGGTTATAGATAATACAAAATTACTTTCATTTTGTTCAACTGAAAATTAAAAAGGTTATATTCAACCAATGTTTTTGGTGCGTGCAGGCCTCCAACCTTGTTACCTACTGAAAGAAAACTCTCACATAGGTGATAGATACTTTTGACCCCGTGAAAATTGTGGAATAGATTTCTAAACATGACCACATCTTAGTCCCACTATTGACAGAGATTAACATGATATAATGAGCTTTGCTCCCTGAACAAATGTATGTAGAACCTCTTAAAAAGGACTAACAGGCAAAAATCCAATACCAACCTTTAGATAATTTCTATTTCCATGCTTCAGAGAAAGGCCTATGCCCTGTTTCTTTGCTGTGAAGGCCTGTTGTAGAATTTTGGTGTATGATTAGCCACACTATGAAAAAGCTACTAAAACTTTAAACACTGATGTTTCAAAATAAAATAACATTTTCTCCAAAAGAATTTCTTCATAAAATTATTTCTATTGTGTAGTGTGTCCTGTTTTTTGGTGTGTGATTACTGAAAGAACCTTTACTTCAACGTTCAGGAAAAAAATGTCCACAACAGCTAGCCTACTTAGTAGATAGGACTATTTTTCTACTTTGTTCCTGCTACCGCAGGAGTTAAAACATTTCTATTTATCTTACTCACTTTGCTGTCTCACAGAGAATTATAGCTGAATCTTAGTGAAGCAAAAGGCAAAACTCCCTTGTGGATCTTTGGACTAGGTGCTTGATCCTGAAGGAGAAAATGTGCAAACCCAGGAACCAAATCTTTTTATTAAATCTCTTTGCTATGTAGAGCAGCAATGTTCACTATTTCTTACAACACACCAAAACAAAATGTTCAAATATGGCTAATTTTTAGATACTTTGTTGCATTTATAGAAGGGGAAATACATGGATAGTAGAAGTGGCTGGCAGACTAGCCCTGCAAGCCTGTATAAAGAGGCTGCATAGGCATGCTGAACAAACATGAAAAAATGGAGTATCCTCCTGAGATAGCCAGGGCTAGTAGTCTCTAAACATCAGCATTTAAATTCTTCCTCAAAGAGAAAACATCCTAGGATGACCCAGGCTAACACATTCATTGTGTTACATGCTGCTTAAACGATTTGTTCACTTTTATTTCCACACCTTTTCTTTATTCCAAAATCAGAGGAAAATGGAACAAAGAGAATTTCACAGTGTGTATCAAGTCCTCGATGTTCCTTGTTTTAACACGTTGCAGCTTCCATTTCTTGTCAACCAGAACTAAACTGTACGGTTTCTCAGGTCCAGTAGTGGAGGAGAGACAGTCCTTCATGTTAAGTCACTGGCTTCTGGTTATCAAAGAAGCATAAACCCTCACAAGACTCCAGCAGGCCCATGGTGCTGTGTAGCTCATTTGGTGCATGCAGCTGACCCAAGTTTGATCATTATCTGTGTCAACTATTTCCTTCCTTACCCAGAAAAACAGAACCTTGTCAGCAAATAGCCTTTATGTGGGGAAGTCTTTGTATAGTACCTCCACAAACAAAGTCACTGGGTTGTTGTGGGCTGCTGTTATTTTTATTGGGGTTTTCACAATTGTTCTCCATTAGCAGTGAATGATAATAAACATGTTTTTTGTGTAGCTGCCTAAAAGGCTGTTCCCTGGATTATGGTAATTGTTTCAGTGAAGTCCACAAAAGGGATAATCGAATATAAATGAAATAATTAGAAAATGGCTCCTGCAAATACCTAGGGTCTAAACCTGCTTGAGTTTATACACAGCACACAAAGGCAAATAGAACCTTTTAGCAAACCTGTGTCTTGCTCTGGCTGGTTAATTATTTTTCCAATGATACTTTTCCATGTGCTGCAATATGCCATGGCATATTGATAAGAGGTCCTGTGCTACACAGAGAATTAGGCAAGTTCTGTCATATCATTCACATCTAAAGCTCCATTGACAAAGATGGCCAAGGAAAATGGAAGGGAAGATGGAGTAAGGGAAAATTTCATGTTTTCTATAAATTCTGTAAAAGACAGAGTAGACTTCTGGATTCTGTAAACATAATAAATAATTAATCACAATGATCTTCAAATCATTCTTGCGAATTTCATTTTCAATTTACACCTTCACTAGTGCTACTGTATTCAAATTCACTGGAGTTTTAAGAGTATTTCCATATTCTAGAGGATATTTTTTAAGCTCTGATAATCTCAAACACTTCTCTGCTTCATCAAGCTTGTATTCCTTTTTTTATTATTACTATTATTTATTTTTTCCCTTCCATGCTAAGCAGCCTATAGGGTGATTCATTGCTGTAACTGCAAGATTTTGTATCAGACCCTCTAAGCCCATTTTCTCAGCTAAAGACAGAGCACAGGAGATCTTTGCTTCTCAGGGGTTTTATCAAGCTCACCTCAAACTTAGCTTGCAAATTCCAAGTAAACGGAAAAGTTAGCAAAATTAAGCTGTTAATTATCTTACTTTCACATAAAATGGCACTTAGGACTAGTAAGAATAAGTGTTTTGCTCCAACTTTAAATGTGCTCATGACTCATTTATGTGGTATTTACTCAGCCTCTCTTAAGTAACATTGGTAAGGGAGATGATTATAGTTAGACTGTCTTATCTTGGTAGTACAGGACACCAAGAGGGAATCAGGATCACTTAGGAAAGCAAAGAAGACAATTTATTCTAGCCATTCATTGTGGGAAGAGGCTAAGAAAACTAGCAAATGAAGGAACTCAAGATTTATGTATACTGGTTACAGTAGATGGCCTCCACAGGCAGAATAAGCCCTTCTATAATAGAAGAAGAGATAATTCTCCCTGGTCTAGAAGAGGAGTTAAGAAGAGGTAATAAGGGCAAGAATTATGTCCAGAGTTTAGTTTGTCATGTGCTCATGGGTTACAGCTTCTGCTATATAGAGCTATATTCTGGAGTTTTGCAGCCTGACATATAATGAATTAGCCAAGGCAGTGCTATTCTATGAAAAAATTTCCTTTTTCTTCTTTTTAATTTACCCTCTGTGTTTCTATCATTAACCCTCTGATTTGGATGCAGAATTTCCTTGTGCTACTGAAAATACTATTTGTCAGTTTTGCTTATAGCTTACGTCTGTCTGCATTGCTGTGCAGTGTTGCTCACCAACAAAAAGACATCTGTCATGCTGCTTAGGTGGCAGGGTTTTATTAAGCTTTGCATGTCTCCTTGGGACCATGAAGTTTTATGGAAGAAAATAATATCTTCTCAGAATCTCAAACCCTTCTCTTTTAAAAAGAATATGCTATAATTTTTTCAGTGAACAAAAACTAGCAAGGATAAGGTCAAGCATGGGTGATTTGTGACTACCAAATGCCCTGAATACAATATACAAATTGCCATCCTTATAACATTTTGCACAGAATCACAATATCATGCTGCTAAATGATAAAAACAAAGATAAAGCAAGTTTTCCGTGTTCATCCTTAGGACTATCAACAGCTACAGTGGCAAAAGGTTAAAAGGGGCCTGAGAAATACTTTCCCTTTTGGATGACCTATAAGTGTTGTTGAACTTTAATGCTTTCAGTTTGGAGGACAGGAATGCAGAGCACAGTTTTCATGCCGTTCTAATCAATCAGTGCTTATATTGCCGTCAGTGTGTTCACCTACAGTAATTCTTTCACAAAGGACAGTGCTATCTACCACAGTGCAAGCTAAACCAGAATTTCCCATGTAGCAATCCTGTGTCTAACATTAACTTCCTCTGCTGTTTGACATCAACCTTTCGGTTCAGATTTTGAAAATTACTCAGGGCCATTGATTAGACAGAGCATATTTCTGAAAGCTGAACTTCTTGAAAGAGGAGGATCCATAAAAACTGCTCCTAACTTGCTGAGCAGAATGAAAAATGTTGACTCCATATCTTAATACTTAAGTGTGAATCAGACCGGCCTAACAATAACAATAACAAAGCCTAACAAGACTTTGATTGCCCTGCCACTAAAATGGGTCAGAGTTTTAAAAAGTAAGGGAGAAAACAGTACCAAGGCAATCCTACTCAATAGTCCTTCTATCATGTAATGCTCCTCCTGCAGAAAGTCCCTTGATGTTATGTTTTCTACCTTCCCCAGGTAATAGTTAAGCAGAATTGAGACTGCAAAATGAAGACAAAGACATATTATTAGACAGATTCAGATTTTCACTCTCATTTTCTAACTTCCTCCCTGTATAACAGCAAATCTCTCACACTACCAACTAAATGTTCCGTGAACGTAATGTTCTTCACAGTACAGAAAGCACAAGGAGCTGAGGCTAAAGAGAAAAAGCTACAAATGGCAGTGCGGCATCCAAACAGAAATTAAGACAGACAGAACAGTACACCGTGCAGAATTATATCAGGATCACTGATTCTGCTGTGTTTTGGAGGTTTTTTAGGGGTATGTGGAGGCGGAAAAGCAACGAGGAGGATCTCAAGAGTGGTCAGTGCACCCTGTCCATTTTTAGAGCCCAGCTGTAGAGGTTCATTAAGGTCTCTCTTCCTCTCCTTTCAGGAAAAGTGAGAGTGGTGGGTCCTGTAAGATGAAGTGGCTGGGTTAGCTGTAAGATGAAGCTCAGCTGTGTTTCCTAACTAGAGAATTAGTAGGAAGCGATGAAGGCCCAAATGTACCTACAAATCCTCTCATTACAAGGTCACATTTGAGCACAGGCTGCTCTCTAAGAGACATCTATGCCCTAGCAGCCTGAACCTTCAGCTCTCTTCCCACATGGATAGCAGGGGCAGAAGGCTATTCAGAGCTTTGTGGAAATGGGACAGGAGGGCTCTCATATTTACTCCAGAATTTCTACAGAAAAGGACCAAAATCCTTTTGGGACATGCTTGATGTATGAAACAGGAACCTTGACACCATTGGGGATTATAACAGATCATGATGTAAACTCATCAACGTCTGCATTTCTGTGACGGAAAACTGCGTGGATGGTCATACCATCCGGCAGATTTTAGGGCAGAGAACACAGCTCTATACAGGCTCTGACACATCAACAGCATGTTTCCTTCAAGGTTAGAAGACAGAGTTTCTTTGGATGATTATGCATTTTGCAGAGATTGTTCCATGTCCCTGAACAGAGCCATGACTTACGAGAGGTGAAATCTGATTATCAATATTTAATTTTCCAATGTACAGAAACAGAGCTACAGAGTAAAAATCCCATCTTCTCAAAAGGACAACCGCAAAATGTTTTTAATTTTATATTTCTATTCGCTTGCAGGGTGAGTTACTATTTTCTGTCTTTTCTAAAGAGTTGAGACATGGATTTTTCTTTCTGTCTGGAATTGTCATGCGTAACCAATATATGGCTGCTGAAAAACTGAGGCTATTTTCTATGTTAATGTAAAGAGTTACTTAAGACTAAAGAACAGTAGCAGGAAATAGATATATATATACTTGAAAGAGGACCTGGTCTATGTTGAAGAAAATTTATTTTTTTGTCCCGAAGACAATCTGGATGGGAGACCATAAATGAGGATACCAAGAGAAAATGGACATGGAACAAAAGTGAGCTTACCACAGTTCATAGGTATTACTTACAGAGATAAAATAAAAAGAAAGAACAAATGCCAGGGGAAAAGGAGAGGTAAAATGACAAAAGTTAAATAAATAAATAAATAAATAAATATGATCTGAAATACAGTCCTTCTAGATAGTCTGGCAGAACACTACCTTTAGGCACTGCTTAAATTTCTCACACACTGCCATCCCCAGGGATGTTTATCATGCGTAACCATCTTCTACTGCACAAAATTAGAACAAAATTACTAACAGGTGATGATTGCTTCAGAAAAAGGTGTTATGGGTAAGATTGTCCTGAGATGGAAAAAAAATGATCTGAAGCTGTTCCAAATGTTGATACTTTCAGCTTTCTCTGTGTGGGGAAGGAGCAGGTATGTTGGGTTTCCCTGCACTCTACTCAGGGCTCCAGCTGCAGCCACACCAGTGCGACAACTTCTGATGCCTTCTGAGCAGAGCAGACAATGAGGACTCAGCCAGCTTCTCAGCCATAGTCAAGGTACAACTGAGCTCACTTTAGGCTTCTCATGAGCTGAAAATGTGTCCAACCTCACCTTTTTTTTTCTTTCTTTTTTTTTTTTTTCTAAGTTAGTTTTTCTTTTGCAGGAGCAAAGATCCCTCTTGACATGGCCAAAAAGATTCATGATGACCCAAAGGAGGTACTGGGTTTAAGAGCCTAGAAAATGGAGGAAGAACAGAATAACAGAATGCAATGATATTGCATTCAAACAGCCATGTAATTGTGTTCTACCCACATTAAGCGAGGATTTAGGAGTCTGCAGACAAAGACCTTTTATCAAAGCTCAGACAACTGACTTATTGTGTCACTTATTCCATTCTGTAAATTGGAAAATAATACTCTTTTAGGTAATCATGAGGATTCAAATATTAATGCTTGCTAGGAAACCAAACAATGTAATGAAGGTCCCCACTGCAAATACACACTAAATAAAAGTGTTTCAAGGACAGTTTAAGGAAGAATTCAGTTTACAGGTGTCAATAAGAAACAAAACAAAAAAGAGACAGGTGGACATTTAAATATGTAAGTAAATGTAATTCACAAGCTGCTTTAAGTCTACATGGGATGTGTGAAAAAGGGATGTTGATCACTTATTTAAAAACTGTAACAAAAAGCATAAAAAATTTTGAACAATTATTTCAAAATTATGACAAAAATTATCCATAATTTAGTAATCTGAGAAAAAGTCATTAAAGAAACAGTAACGCTGCAAGGATTTTGTAATTAAAGCAGCTGACAAAAAGAGAGTCAATTATAATTATGAATAGTCAAGATTATTAAAAAGAAGATATAAGACAATTAGATGATGAAAACTTTTATCAGACACTTGCTGGTTATCTGACTGAGATTTAAAGAGAGTTTTATACAATTTTAGAAATAGGATTAAGGTTTGTTAATAAGATGAAAAAAATCGTTTTCTCAAATTCACTGAATTGTAATAAGTGACTTAACACCTTCTATTTAATAGATTAATTAGTATTACCATTTTCAAGTCATATTTATCATCTTTAGATCCATTTCCGGATATTTTTTAAAATAAATAACATAAGATATGATTGCTTATGAGACCTGTCTAGTTTATTTTCATGAAATCATTTGTCACTTGTAAAAGAGACAGCAAAACCATAAAATGGAGCTGCTTAGGCAGTAAATATGCTTCATGTGTGCATCAATATATACACTTCATAAGAGAGGACATACCGATGTGGGAGTCAGCCTTGAGGAATGCAGGCAGCTGTGGACGACATATCAATTCCTGCAATTTACCCACTCAATCTGTAAAAATTCCCATTAATTATTTTTATTATCAGTAAGGTAGTACATTATTGCTATGATTATAGCACACTCACTCACCTTCATAATTAGTTGGAATGACAAATAGCTGACCAGGGACAGCATTTTGTCAGTTTCTAGAAATTAATCTATGCAATCAATCAGGTGTTTAAGTCAGCACCTGAAGATCAATTATCTACCTATCATAACCTTTTTCCAAAAAGGGAAATATGCAAAAATAAATGCTAATGCATATATAAACCTGACTCTATTCAATGCCCGTAGTACCTAGGATATTCAAGCAAATCTTGTACCTTTCAATTTTAAGTTTCACAGGTGTCAATGTTATTTGCATTTCTTTTGTACCTCTACAAATATAGTAGGAGCCCAACATCCTAATGAACACATATAACATTAACAGTACATTTGTTTTTTAGCCCATCTATCCTGTGTTAGTCCATAGACTGCCTATAACGAAGCCCATACTTCTTCATATCTCCTATTTAAAATATAATGATACCTATAGATAATTTTTGATGTAAAAATTTAGTGTTACCTCTTTAAGTGATTTATGCAATTGTTGTGTTCCCTGCCTTCCAAATAAGCAGTACAGATATCTCTGTAGGTCTGTGTGCTGGGTCTGCAAACATACTGAACAAGGTTACTGTAATGTCTCAGAAATGATGTAGTTGTTTCAGACTGTTTTTGTTGTGCAAGTAGAAAAAGACATAACATACCACATGCTGCACAACTGAACATGTTCTTGTCAAGCTAGTGATGATAATACAGGTTTTTAGTATTGATGGAGGGCCCTAAAACATTAAGGAAAGTGGAACAACTGGTATCCTGGAAGTGGATCCTTAACTCAAGCTGTCATGTTTTACAGCAATAAGCATATATTACCCATAAGTGTCTTGCACCAGAATATCTTGGAGACAAGGAAGACTCATTCCGAAATATCACTTATCTTTTTGTCTAATTGCTATTACACAATGCTTGCATTTTTTTAGTATTGTATTTTCACAGTCATTGCGCAAGCACATAATATTTACAACCCTCTGCCCACCAAAAGAAGTTCCCAGGGTAAAAGACAAAATGATAGACAAAAAGCAACAACAACAACAAAGAATTGCTATCATGAAACTCAGCTTGCTAATAGGAGCTATCACAGATTCACAAGTGCATTGTGAGTGAGTGTCTTGTAAAACAAAATAATTCCTTTGTTCCACAGGGAATATTTCTGTAATACAGATGTTAGACCTGGGACTCCTATAACATGGACTCATATTCTGAAGGAAAAAAGAAAAGGAGTGACATACTGCAGTGACCACAGTCACAAAGATAGTTAGGGTGCTGGAGCATGTGCCATTTGAGGAAAGACAAAGAGAGCTGGGACTGCTCAGCCTGCAGAAGAGGAGGCTCAGGGGGATCTGATCAGTGTGTATAAATAAATGACAGGATGGAGGGGAGGAGTAAAGCTTATTTAGTTAAATTCTTCTCAGCAGTTTCCAGTGAAAGGACAAGAAGCATTGTGCACATCTGAAATGCAAGATATTGTATTGTATATATTGTATTTCATTTAAATCTAAGAAAATATATTTTTTATGACTTGTATATTGTTGTATAATTGGAACAGGCTGTCCACAGAGGCTGTGAAACACACGCATTCTTGGCAATATTTAAACATGACTGGGCACAGTCCTGGGCAACCTGCTCTAGGTGTCCTTGCTTTGAGCAAAAGAGTCCAGACAGGATGATCTTCAGAGACATCTTCCCTTTGAAGAGAAGACTGGACTAAACAATTCAAAATTTCAATGAGCTTGCTCCTGTGTTTCTGTGATTCTCTAAGAGATGCATATATGATGATCACACAAGTGAATTTTATGTAACACAAATGAGCATTTTTTACCATGCCCAGAATGACTTAGCAAATACTCATCTTAGAATTTGTAATGTTTATTGATCAATCTGGGTCTAAATGGTCCAGGCACTAAGCATGGTTGAAATATTGCAATGACACAAAGAGACTGCCACAGCTACCATCACCTTGGGACTCCCTGAATTGAACAGCCAGCAGTATACTGGGAGAGACTAGCAAGACACTGTTTTTTGCATAAATCCATAATAAGGCTTGAAATTGCACCTTCAAAACCAAATGAGTTCCTTCAACAGTCTCTACAAATTTGGCTTGTCATGCATGAAAAAAGCCAAAAAAAAAAAAAAAAAAAAAAAAAAGAACAAAAAAAAAAAAGACCATTGTCCATTTTCACTGTTTCCATATAAAGTTTTCAGGTAAGTTTAGTATGAGAATCTTTTATTTCCTACCAATTCCTCATGGATCTCCATCTCATAAAGCTCCTGTAGTCATATCAGAAAAGGAGCCTCAAGGCTTTTCTGTTATTTTTAGCACATGCTAGATTTCCCAAGTAGCTTTTAAGACTATGTGTATATCTTATGACAAGGAAAGAAAGGCATTATCTTAGCACTGAGAATTCCTGAGAGCCTCCATAACAGCTATGTATGGCTATGTAAGTATGTATAATTCCGAATTTATATAATGTTCATCATTACAGAGTGACATTCCTTTAGGAAGAAAAAGATAAAAGAGAAAGCTGATATGCTTTTCTTCAAGATGGGTTACATCAATTGGTTTATTTCATTTATCTGCATTAGGCATTCTCAAATTCCAACAACTGTATAATTCCTTCAGTCACAGAAATTGTTGTTGGCTATGAACAGAAGAGACAAAGTATTTCTTCAGTCTAAATTACAGTCATTTCTCATAAAAAATCTGATGGTTATAAAATAATTCATAAAGATCAACACAGATTTTGACAATAGTGGGTTCATTGAACTAAGTGGGCATTTAGATATAATGAAAAAAAGCAAAGTGTTTGGTGTTTGACTTGCCAAATTGCTTACTCATAATTTTTTATATCTGTAAAAGAATCCAAGGTATTATCTGGTTTTGCATTTAGGTGAGCTTTCTGCAAAGTTCTTCCTATATACAAATCTTCTTTTATATATTTATCTATATGTCCTATTTTTAATGCAGAAGGTTTTGTATTGAAAATTTTATAGAAGATATTTGAATATGATGCTTTATATTTCTTCACCCTGACCCTGCAGGGAAAATTTCAGTAAGATGAGTCAATGTGATATACCCTTTGAGTTGGCTTTATTATTTTTATTCTTTTGTTTATTCTGATGCCATAGTGATTAAGATTCCAGGCAATGAACTATGACAGTGTATCACTAGACTGCCAGTCAATCAGATCAGCATCAGTTCAAACATTATTTAAGAATATCTACTTTTTTATTATTTATATAGCTTCATAGTTCATGGTGCTTCATATAACAAATAAAAGACAGATTTCCTGCCCCCTAAGAGCTTACAGTCTAGGCAAATACAAGAACAACATGAGGAGGTAACACAGGCAGGGAGCAGAGATGGGTAACAAATGAAGAGAGGGACAATTAGATTACAGTCACATGAAAAGCTAGTGCTTTTGTCTTGGTAGATACAAACTGGGGAGATGAGGTGCTTGAATAACTTTAATTTTAATTAGAAGTACATTTTATAGGAAAGCCTGGTGAAAAAAAGATACTGAAAATAAATTAAAACGTGTCAGAAAGCAGAGTAGCAAACCTGGGAGTGAATCTGAGGCTGGAAAGTAATGATGCTATCTTGGATATCAGATTAGTTAACCACATTCACCCCTTCACTTCCTATATATCTTTGAAAATAGGACAAAAAGCATAACTGCTCATGTATACCTGAAGGCAGACTGGTTTCATATTTTCCCTTTACTATTTATATCAGTACACATTGAATGAGCACGTTTGGGAATACACTGGGTGAAATCTTGACTTCTCTGAAATAGGAGTTTTGACATTGCTTTCAAGGGGGACAATATTTTGCTCATTGTATTGTGTAACTTGTATTGAGCATTTGTACACTCTAGTGTACTTGGAAATTAAGTTGTGTCTAAAGTACTTGGAATCATTTTTCTAACTTCCTTAGTATTATTATAATAGTGCAAAAATGATTTGATAGCATTATCTTTTACCTCTTTGTATGCCAGTATCTCTGTTCATGGTAATCTCTTTTTCTTGGTAATATCTTGATTTTGTAAA
>NW_010588367.1:58773-70651 GCF_000705375.1 Tinamus guttatus | reverse complement strand
CAAATAATTTAAAAATAAAGAAATATTTTTTAAAAACCTATACAGAGTTCTTTAATTGAAAATTCAGATATAGCTTTCAGAAAAATGTTCTCTTACACAAAAACTTCCATATCCTCCTTAGTTTGTTTGGTCTTGTATTTATCTAACAAGTAATACTATAGAAACAAACTGAAGTTGCTTACAGTGGACCACATCTTCATTTACCATCAGATATCTATTGACTTAGCTGACTATTGGGCTCAGAATTTTCAATATCAGTCCTTCACACATTACATTATTCAAAAAGTTAAAGTTTTTGTCATTTATTCTACCGTGTCAAATCCACATAGTTGTCTCTTGCTATATAATGATGCTGAGGCAACCAAAATATCTTAATTCTGTGTCTTGAGACTCATTGAAGACTATAGACCTTTATCTTCCTTAAAGCAGATGCATTTAAAATGAAAAAAAAAGTGCCTTCCATTTTTTAACTCTGATTTTCATCTACCAGGTTGCATCATAAAACTGAGCTATAATTCCTTTAAAACTCTTCTCTAGAGTGACATTCAAGGTCCGTCAGTGAAGCAGCCATCATCCTGTCCTGGGAAATCAATGGACTAATTGAGCTCTTATATGAAACCACATAAAGCAGTTAAGAATAGATATATGAATGACATTCATGGGCCAGACGCTCACTTGATGTAAGGAGTGTATGTAGCTTACTCGGCTCTGATCACACTATAGCAATTTATACTACAACATGAGGGCTTGGCACTAATCACTCAATAGCCTTTCAAAATGAGGAAGTTTTCCCCAGAACCGAACTTTCTTCATAACATTGAAGGGAAAACAAACCATTCAGCTTTTAAGGGTGAAAAGTAATAGCATTATTTTCTACTACTTTGGCGTTCAGCTGTGTGATGGTAGCTTTTCTTTAAATATCTTAATTTTCTGTGAGAAAAATACTAATGCAAAATAAAGTAGCATTATGAATTACTGTATATATTTAAAAAAGCCATTATCCTATTATGAATCTGTTGAGCCATGCATTTATTTTTAGTCTTGATGTTAAATACAAATCTCCAGTTGCCTTGCATATTCCTTTAATGGAAGGCTGAAATCCTCACTGAAATCCTAATTATGCCACACTGCTTTCTGCAGCAGGACTCTTGTTCCTTAGGGGATTGTGACCCAATGAAATATTTGGGACATCTTTCACATCCATACTTACTGTGGCTCACAGAAATGTTAATGAAAATTAATCATGTGCAGCAAGTGGAGAATGGAGCTTCTGCTTATTTTAACATCCTTAATGGAGAAAAGAAAGGTTAGTTTGAATATAATACAGCATTTTATTTCATGATTTTACAAATTTTATTGTAAATCATCAATCAAATGCAATAGCCAATTTTTTCCCATTCCAAACCAGCATAATCAGGAGCTTTTATTGTGTTGTAAGACAATTACTTTTCCCCCCTTTGTACTTTAAAGAATTAACTTAAACTTAAGTATGCATTACGTAAGTATACTTATTTTCACAATCTTTGCTGAAGATGTTTTTATTTTCGGTTTTTACTTCAGACAAAGAAAACTTCTTGTTTGTTATCACATAAATGGGGATGAAACTCTCACAAATATCAGAGATTTTGCTTTCTCAGTACCTATTCACAATGAAAATGGCCAGCTCAGTGTCTATGAAGATATATGAGAACTGGGTAGTAGACACAAACCTCCCCCTACCCCTCCACCCAAATTTCATTAAATATTTTCTACAGTTTGAGTGATATATCTTATCTTCCTGTATTAGAAAGATGATAAGGTTAAATTATGCTCTAGTAAACAAATGGTCTCATCACTCATCAATGACTGATTATTTATGATAAATTTTAAATTAAGATTTTTATTACTAATTTAATCTAGCCAAATGATATATTTTCCTCATAAAGAGGTCTTTATAAGCTTTTGTGACTAAGATAACATTCCTACATAGTAGGTTATGTCCTATATATTTTTTGTTGGGATACAAATAAATTTACACTGGACAGAGGTTCAAGATTCATCATCCATAGGGCAGGATTTCCAAAAGCTATGTCCAGGAATTCATTATAAGCAGGACATACAAATTAGTTTTTTAGCAATGAAAAGCCAGATCCTGCAAAAACTTATCACAATGTGCTGTACAGGCTCAGAAATCCCAGACCATTTTCTGGCTGAAGGTGTGGTGGCAAGAATCAGCAGGATAGGGCACTAAACTGAGGCTTTTGTAAGTACTAGTACTGGCACAGAGTACTGTACATATATTGCTCAAATCACACAGCAAAAACAAAACAACTAAAACTGACATTTTTTAAAATTTTGTGCATTGGATTCAAACAGCAAACTGAGTGCACTTCAACTGCTATCACAATGTGGTCAAGAGGTCTGTGTCTTTTACCATTTACACACAATTGTTCATGACAGCATGTTATCAGCCTAGTGGAAACCAGGGGTGTAGCATGGTAAGCAGTGGTGGTAGTGCACCTAGTTTTTATATTATCTAACTTGAAAATATGTCTCTTCTAAGATTCCTTTTTCTTGATAAAAATAGTTTTCACCAAACGTTGGTGGTACGCACACACTACCAGTCATGCTTGGCATCACACCCCTGACACATGTTCTTATTTTGTTGATAAAAAGTATTACAAAAATTTCCATACAAAAACTATTTTCATAGAAATCTTGCATTTCCACAAATAAACCTGAACATTTTTTTTTGAAAAAAAAACTGCTCAAGAATTTTGTTCATTTAGTACTGTGACTGTATTGAAAAATGCAGTCTTTAGTTCTCCACATTTGCTTCTTTTAGGTGACCCATCCCACTTCCAATATTAGTGAGAATTACACAGGCTCCACTGAGTTCAATTAGTAGCAGGAAAAAGGGTTTCAAAATTCATTCAGGCTAAAACACCAGCCCGCTATGTGCCAAATAGAATGCTTCCCAACTCCTTCCCTCTTCTCACAAGAAAAAACAGGTAATTGTTTACATCTAAGGGTTCTAGGATACATTTCTTTGTACTCAGGTAACTTTTATTCATCTAAAAATCATGTCAAAATTATGGATTTTTTTTTTAGGTAAGAGTTCCAACCCAGGTAAATTTAAGTTACTAATTAAAAAAAAATATTTACTCAGTTCAGTGACACAGATAGTCCAAAAAGCAAGTGAGCATCCCCTTATTTAACCTTCCATTCATGGGATTCATGTTCTCTTCATTTGAACATTTCTCCCATCCCGTAAACTGATATTGCCTGTCCAATCACAGTGTCCAGCTGGCAATCACAGTCTGTAGATAAGGAATGGCAGCTATCAACTCTTCTATGCTTGGAAATTCAGAAGAACATACTGTTTCTCATTCCAGTCCAGTTTTGACACATTATTTTTGATAGCCTCCTCCTTTGGTTAGTGCCACCCTGGACACTTATTCTCTATCTCCTGGCAACCATTGAACTTCAAAAGGAACCTGTAATTTCTCACTGAGACTGCATTTGAAACCAGCCACAAAATTCACATGTAACATTCACTCATCCAGAATGGTGGAACCCATGGCAAACAGTGTAACCCCGCGTAACTTGGTTGATCTGTGATGCTTGTGATTCGAGTCTGGCCATTGCAACTGCTGAGATCACAGAGTCTCTAGTTCATAGACACAGCGGCATGAGGTAACTCATTTTATTTTGCACAGGTTGCATATTTCCACAGGAAACATTCTCGCAAAGTTGTTTGGAAAAAAGACGACAGTTTGTGCTTGGGGTATTTGGCTTCCCAGCTCTACGCCATGGTTTCTTTACCTGGCAACCTTCTGTCGTTAAACGTGTGCATGTTGATAACTTCTTCTGTTTTCACAATGACAGGGGCCTGTGGCTTGTGTTTTAATCGACGCTGACACTTCAGAGACATCCTTAGTTCCTCTATCATGGCACTACAGAAGGACCTCTGAGGGGGAAATTGAGGAAAGAGAAGAAGACAAAAAAAAAAAAAAAGAAAGAAAAAAGAAAACAGAAACAAAACACAACTGTAAGAAATGTCCAGATGCAATGCCTAGAAGAAGATTCATTCCTCTGGCACAGCCTTGTCAGTTCTGTAAGTTTGCTTTGTCTCAGCCTGGAGCTCATAACAAATTGCTGTCTTTTAAATATGCATCACATAATAATTAAAATGACTTATCCAGCTGCGATGACTCACTGCAAAATTCACCTTGTCTCTACAATTACTTATCTGCCAGCTACTGACTGTGGATGCACATGATATATAAAAATATTTCAAACAGATGTTCTGTTAACATAGGTTAGACTTACAAGATAACATCTGAATGTAACATGTTCATTAGGTACTCAGTAAAATTTTCTTGCCTGTATTTCAAAATAATATACTTCATTTTTATATGGTTAAAACAGATCTTCCTTAACAAAACAGTAGAGCTTGGTGTAAGAAGTTAACCTAAATTAATGTCTAAATACCGCTAAAATGCAGGTGCACTACTGAAAACAAATATCTAATTCATTATTTTGAGTATCATCTGTTTCTAAATAGTTCTTGTTCATTACTGAATGTAATTTATGGAGAACATGTTTGCAAAAAAAAAACCCTTTTAATTTCGTCTTTATGAAGAGCATAAGAAAAATGTTTATTAATAGTTTCATCATAGGCTAAATCCTCCTAAATTTTATTTTTCAAAATCTGCACTCAGCTTCCAACCTCAAACGCTAAAGGCACTCAGATCAGTAAGACACTCAGTTTTCAACATCAAACTTTACAGGCCTGACATCTGACTATAGCCCAGAGAAATTTACTCTTCAAGCTGCTAAACACATCATCTCTTGGCTTATTCCCCCAGAACTCACCAACACTCCAGTTCTCCAAGCCTCAGGTCTTTGATTCAGCTGACCCAATAAACTAAGTTCTTTAAAAAATGGGGCAACTATGAGGAAGCCTATATGACAGACTTTACAATTGTTTTTCTTGTGCTGCCATTTAATACATCTCTTTAACATCACCATCAGAGTGCACAAGGAGAATATGAGACCCCTGAGAGCATTGAATTAATTGTGTCTTCTGCCGGGGCAGGTTCAAACACCGGTATCTTGGCAGTGTGCTGTAACCTACAGGCAACAGACCACTTCAGGGCAATAATCCTTTCAGCTGCCTCCTGCAGATACCATGCCACTTTGCACAGAGGCATTAAAGAGAAGCAGAGAGGCAACAAGGGAGAGAAGAGAGAATAGAGATGTTCTGCACATTACAGACTAGGATACTCAAAGTGGCAGAGGAAGGGCTTCATTTGTAGTTCTTGTTTCAATGAGGACCTCAATATTTTTATGTAAAATCCTTGGTTATTGCAACATAGTGCAAATATGAGTTGTCTCAGAGTTCGGGTAGAATTGAACCTGAATCCCCAACTCTGAACAAATGTTCCCTTCTCTAATCCTTTAGATGAATATGGGAATAGACAGGAAAGAAGAAAAGGAAGGAAGAAAGAAAGAGTAATCTTCCTCTAATGGTAATACTCTTCTGTTCAAACACATCTTTTCCTTGCTGAGTTTGAAACAAAGTAATGACACTTTCTCAGTTTGTGACAGAAAGGCTTTAGCCACATACGTAACTAAGTTTGAAGTTGTGAATCCAGACAAGAGGCAGGTATATCTCTATGACAGAGAGTCAAGCACACGTCCTTCAGAGGCCAAAGTTTAATACTAAATTCATCATTCTGACTGGTTACATGGAGTGACTTCTGGAGTGGACTCTCATTATCATGCTTATTTAAAAGCATTCCTCTTTACTAGACTAATACCCAACATAGAAATTAGCCCTACCACTGTGTGAATGAGGCGGCTAAATTTTTTAGAAAAATGCTCTGTACTGTCATGTTTCAGATTCTCATGTGTTTCTATCTTATTAACATTGTGAAGAAAGCAGGAAGCTGTATCTGTGTTTTATCCAACTGCATTTTGAAATAAGAGATCAAATTCTCTTAGACTTTTTAAGGAAGTGCTGTCACTTAACATCAGAAATACATTCATGATTTTCAATCTGACACTAAGCCCTGAAATCACTAAAAGGAGCAAGATTTAATTTAATATTCCCCAATGTCCTACTGGCTAAACCACTAAGCCTTGCAGATCTACTACCTTAGCATTTTCATTATGTGAGGATCCTAGCACATAAATCAGGAATTTCACTAGGAAAACAGCAAGTTGCAACTGCTGGCACGGGTGGCATAGCAGCACCTCCACCCAGTATATGGCATTTCTTCTCTGCCACGATAACTAACAAGAGTGGCAAGAAAGAATGAATCCTTTTCAAAACGCATCAGTCAACCAAAAACTTTCTCACTGATCTGCAAACACTTACCCAAGGATATCGGCTTTTAGGCATTATCAGTGTGAACAATATTACAGTCATTGGACAGGAGGAGATACATATGCTTAATGTCAACACTCTGAAATATCCTGAAAATTGGATCGCAGGAAAATTGCCAACACATTTTATCAGATAATTTTTACCTGGATCTGAAAATTCATTAAAATGAATTCCATAAAATGAGAAATTTTGGAAAGACTGACAGTTTAAGTGGCATATAATATAATTTCATAATAATTATTTTATCTAGAAAATGCATCTAGTCTGTGTTTTCAAAATATGTTGTATAAATAAGTTCCTGGGAACTTAATTGTATCCTCTATTAAAAATAAGTTTAGATTAGTTTTTTTCCAACTTATACACACTTGTATTTTAAAACATCAAATATCTGAAAATAGTAGACATTATTAGTCCTAGAAGGTAACATTTTTTGATAACCAAAAACCTAGTAAGAGAAATATTACATATTAATTTTGCAAATTTCTCTCTTTGGAATGATCACCTATTTTTAAAAAGATGAAATTGAGACTATATAAAAGTC
The DNA here is from genome assembly GCF_000705375.1 of Tinamus guttatus. The sequence goes on along the minus strand of NW_010588367.1, from coordinate 63,737 downwards.
AATATCTATATCTTTAGTTTCCTTTGGATTTTACCTGAGAAAAATAGCATAGGGAAGATTTTTCCCATGCACTGCAAAGCCATGTTCAAAAAGTTTACAAAGGGTTATTTCATGCTTGACCTTTTCTTAATAGATTTTTTTCTCTTTTCTATTCTAGCCTGATTATTTACCGTTTTCTGTCTTTCCAAAGTTTGTTTTCCTATATTGCTAGAATACCACCTTTAGAGTATTAAGTCATGAAATAACAAACTAGCACTCAGATTAGACCACATGATAGATAAATGACATTTTCAGACAAGATTTTAAATGACATAATCCAATGTTTCAATTCTGATTTCAGGTGGCCTTTCACATTGTTAGGTAAAAATAGTGAAAAATTTGCATAACTATAGTCTGTATTTCAAAAGCTCTTTACACCTCCAGAATGTTCCTTGTTTATATTTTGAACAATTCTCCTTTTACTTCAAAGAAAATAACCTTTTGCTCCATCTTACCTTCCACTCCGCAAGCATGTTATGAGATCATCAGTTATTGAATTAGATTTTGCTAACTCTTACAAAACCCTAAATGGTCTTCCTAAATGTTTGCAGAGAGTAAATGCTGCCTTCAAGTCATCTTACATATAATCAAGCAGTAGAAGAGTTGAAGGAAGTCATACAATTCAATGATCATTAGCTAAGTATAATTGTTTTTTGCACTTAGAGAATAATCATCATAAAACATTAGAAAAAAAAAGGGCTGTGGTTCTAAGCAGAAAGTTGAAATGTACAACAGAAAATTTTAATCAGTACTGTAGTCCTTTAGCCTTTTCACACAAGGAGTTCTGCCAAAGCTCATGTCCTTATGAATTGCAAAGAACTGACTAATATCCCTTTTATTCTTTACTGCAGCTAACAGTTCACAAGTCATGTAGGATCAAGATAATCATTCTGCAGATTCTTGCCATTGTTTACAGTCTATTTAGACAGCTTGTGCATGGCTCAGGCTAATTTCTCAGCGTGAAAATAATGTAATGTACCTCTGTGTGCATATATGAATATGAAAGCCAGACAATATTTAAAATGTTTTCATTATATTGCTTTACAGGATATTTAGAAGGAAAGGTAACTAGAAATCATATTAGTATTTTTATCCAGAGTTATGAGACTATCACCATAAATTTTTCTTTTAGTGTCCTAAAAAGAAATAATTATTGAAGATAAAAATAACAAGACCTGATAGAACAATGTTAATGCAGTAAAGGCGTGCCTTACATCAAAGTGAAATGGATTACAGAACAATACAGTCCATACATAACCTGAAACCACAGTACTGTAAAAACAAGATAGGAATGACATGACTCTAACACGCCTAAAATTCTGGTGTTTGTGAATAATAAGTTCATCTCTTTTAAATAAAAGAGGCCCCCATCATTTGCCTTTCATAGATCTCTTTTTTCCCCTCTCTTTGATGGAGTTAATGTGAAGTCAACTGTCAAAATTCAGTACAAAACTGCAAGATTTACTCAGAAGTTCATTACCCTCCAGCCTTGCGTGTCAAATATTATTTGAAGCCTTGCTAAACTTTCTTAAAGCAGTAACAAACAGAAGTAATCCTGCATCTTAAATCAGATGTTATGGGTCAATGTTCTAGCATCTAGGAGAACATATCAATCAAACTGTTTTTCATTTTCTTGAAGTTATCCAAGAATGAATGCATAGCGCTACCCTGACCCTCTCTTTTAATTTGTTTCTGCTTCCATATGCCAGTTCTCTGGGGATTCTGAATGTGTATACAGAAAACCCATCAACCTTAAACCTAGGGAAACACTGACATAGGATCACAGAGAGATGAGCAATTAACAGAATGAAAACAGACAAAAAAAAAATCACATTTCCTTGCAGCTGAAGCACTACCTTTTCAAAAAGTTTTTGGTTTGGTTTGCTACAAAGCTAGTCTTAGATGTGATTGTCAACTCGAATGTGTATAATACAGTTATGTAAAAAGTACTATATTTTGCCACTGATATTTTTCATGCAGTATATTTTCAATCCGTAGAAGGCGTAATGCAAAAGTACACTGTAAACTAACTTCCCAACAATTATCTGAAATATCACAATGTATTCTCAATTTCAGCTTTAGCAATTGTTATCTCTGGTAGAAAGAAATTAGTTTCAGGCCAAAATCAATGAGAGATTTCAGTGCCAACTCAAATACAGACAAAAAAATCAAACAAAGTGAAAATTATGTTTTCTTAAGTTAAGCCTTGATTCCACTACAGTAACTACAAAGTCAGGAACACCAGAATTGTTCCAGACAGACTGATGAAGCATGAGATGCTTCACTCTATGACTGAGTTGAATATTGATTGTTTCAAGGCCTTTTTTGTTTGTTTGTTTCAAGGGACTGGCCCTGCCCATAACAACAGAATAGTGCCACAAAGAAACTAATTTTCTGGGGGCTGAACTGCTCACTGAGTTTGAGAGTTGTGAGATGGACTTAGATGATATACAAAATCTCAATGCTAGTCAAAAATAAATAAATAAATAAATAAATATAGTGAACTACTACTGTTATAGGTTATAAATATCTCCCAGTAGAAAAATTAGATTCCAACTTCTTTATGCAATTTGTCAATTGGTAGCCAAAAAACAGTGCAGCCACACTCTAATTCTAAAATGTTTTTCCTGGCAAAATAAAATACTGTTGTGTAGGTAAGAGAGATTTGTGATAAAGTAACTCTGAATCCGCGTAATGTCTTCTGAAGCCACTCAGTCTGGTTTCCAGCCTGAGTATAGCCTGAAGGATACACTGGTTCCAGTGGCTGATGGAGTGCTCCTACCAATGCAGAAAGCTTTCTCAAAAGTGACTTTTCTTAGCTCTGTCAGCAGCCTTTCTGACCATCACACTGACCATGATATTTTGCTGACTCACCTGTGGACCTAGGCTGGGGCAGATGGGATTGCACTTGTGTGGTTCCACTCTTTTTTCCTCTCAGAGAAATTCCAGAGGATGGCATGGGACAATTGCTCATCAGCCCCGAGGGCTCTCTCTCATGTAGGATTCCACAAGGTTTCATCCTGTCATCTCTCCTTTCAACATGTATATGAGGCCACTGGGGAGATAATGAGATAATTTGGGCTGTGGTGTCATCAGCATCTAGATGATACACAGTCCTACTCTCTCGCCAGACCAGGATAGTGCAGTCATTTTGCACTTCCAGTACGTGGCTGAAATAAGGGTATGGCTAAAGTTTAATCCAAGGAAGATAGATTCTATGGTGGATAAGTAAAGGGGAGCATTTGGAATATAGTATCTACCCTTATGATTTAGCTCGCCCTCTTGTGAAAGAGGCTTACCACCTCAGATTCCTGCACGTTCCTAAATTTTGGCCTGGGTTTCCAGATTGAATTGGTGGCTGTTTGTTACTTGTATATTAGTCAGTGGCAATAAATTTTACTGGTGTGAAGCCTGTCACACTGATCTAGGACTTCCTCCAGAATAGATCACTACAGTGCAATTTCCATGGAGGAACTGCTACCTATTGTTTAACAAGTGTTGATAGCAACTCTAAGCAATTTGTATTACTTTAGTCACATAGTTGGTGCTAAGCAAATAAATAACAGTGTATTTTGCACTGCATATGTGGTTTAGAACAAATTCCAACATATGATTTTAATGGTTCTGTGTGTAATGGTTATAGCTATATGTAAGGTATTTTTTTTACTTCCAGGAGGGATGATCCTGACTGCACTGAAATCAATCACCTGAGATCCCATGCTCTCAGTCACTGGATGTGAAAGTGTATCCATCCATTCAGTCATTTTTGATTCTGAATCCACATTGACTCTTTGCTTTTCCAAGGAAAGTCAAGCTTGTTGATCATCAAGCATGGTGAAAGGAAGTGGTGATGACAGGTAATCAGCCTTTTGGGAATTAAATCTATCTGAATTAAAAACACTGTATATACTAACATATACTTGAATTTGAAAATAATAGTCCATCTTACAGAGCAATTTTAGAAATTAAGGACAGCTGAACTGAGTCCAGTTGTACCTAAATACCTTTATGTGTGTATCCTGAGCTAAAGTTTACAGTACATTATTCACTGTAAAAACATATACTGAGTTCATAATTCTGTGTGATCTTATAAACTTAACAAAAATATGTCATGGCCTCAAATCATATTGAGTAGAGAGAGACTGCTATTATTAATGCCTACATTTTTTTACTGTTTTGGAAACACTGACTATTAATAGCCATATGATAAGAGTTATATCAGCTTACAGGGTTTCATCCAGCAGTCTAGAATATTTCCTCAACCTAAAAAGCAATGGAAAGTATTTGATGTTCTTTTGCAGGCTTATACTACAGTGAAGATGCTAAATCAGATGAGCTAGACAGCTTGGCACTGAGCTTCCTGATTTGACTTTAGTTCTGGAGTATCTTGATATTATGACCAAGTGTAGCTATAGGGCAGCTAATTAAATAAAATGCAAAAGTTAATATTTATAATCTAAAATATTTGTAGAGAGGATGTGGCTCATATATTAAATGAAGGACACTTAAAATTATTAGAAAGATATGACAGTATTCTCCTCCTTGAGAATAAAGATTTTTTTTAAAAGGAGTTAACAGTTCTGCATTTTGAGTTTCTTCTTTCTACTGATGAATGAACTGTACATCCTATAGAAAAATGACAAGTTAGGCTTCCTTTCCTTTCCTTTCCTTTCCTTTCCTTTCCTTTCCTTTCCTTTCCTTTCCTTTCCTTTCCTTTCCTTTCCTTTCCTTTCCTTTCCTTTCCTTTCCTTTCCTTTCCTTTCCTTTCCTTTCCTTTCCTTTCCTTTCCTTTCCTTTCCTTTCCTTTCCTTTCCTTTCCTTTCCTTTCCTTTCCTTTCCTTTCCTTTCCTTTCCTTTCCTTTCCTTTCCTTTCCTTTCCTTTCCTTTCCTTTCCTTTCCTTTCCTTTCCTTCCCTTCCCTTCCCT
>NW_010588367.1:0-58694 GCF_000705375.1 Tinamus guttatus | reverse complement strand
CCCTTTCCCTTTCCCTTTCCCTTTCCCTTTCCCTTTCCCTTTCCCTTTCCCTTTCCCTTTCCCTTTCCCTTTCCTTTCTTTTCTTTCAACCATAACTTCTCTGTGTCAAACATAAGGTATTCCATAACCAGACCAGATCTTAAGACATAATCTTTCATCTATGGAGCAATATGGAATATCTGTGGAGCAATAGCAAGCGCATTTGAAATGACATCCCTACATCTGTGCTTGCACAATACGATTTTGGTGTAAAACAGACAGTTTTACTCACATTTCCAATCTGTCTCTTCTTTGTTTCTTGAATGACAGAAATTAAGAAATTCAAAAAAAAAAAAGCATTACCAATATCCATTATCAAATAAACACTGGTTCAGCTGCAATTAAAAATTGAAATAGAAAACTTGTTTTAAATGTTTTATTGTTTGCAAAGTATTTGAAAAATGTCATAGTCAAATCAATATCATAATTTCAATTTTGTTTCTCCAATTTTGTCTTTTCAGATCTTTTCCATTATTTTTTTTCACAGCTCCTGCCGTTGCAAAATATCCTCTAATACTCCATAAAAAACATTTTGAAGAAGGCATTGAATTGTAATTCATACCTCGTTCTCAAATAGCCTGTATACATGCACACAGAAGTAAGCCGAACAAATCCATGCACCCCATAGAGTGCTCCAAGGAGTACAGGATGATATAAGTTTTCCAACTGCATCTGCAGAATGCAGATATGCCAAAGCTGCAAAAACATTTTCTCTCATGAACTGTCACAGCAGCTATTCTTTCTCCTGTCTAATACTAAAAATTACCCTGGTACAAAATGTGATATGACAATTCAGACTAAATCACTGACTGTATGTTTTATAAAAGTTTACTGGGATATAGATACCAAATCTTTTGCCTTTGCTTTATGACAAATTTCCACATATTTTATTCATTGTAGCCTGAGGAGCAGGCCCTTCACCTTTAAAGCCTTTTGAACTTGAAAACAACAACACAACAAAAACAAACAATAACAACAAAAAACATTGTGTTGGGAATTATGTTGGGATTGCTCAAGAACTATTATAAAGCTCTACCCCAAATACAAAATGCTTTTAATATCAAACTATTAGGAACATGATCTGAACTGCAGTAACACTGACACACCTGCATTTTTTTTTGTGAAAGGATCGAGAAAAAAATAAATAAAATTTGGGAAAAAACATGAAATAAAAAATCCTGTTAAAGTAATAACAGAACCTAAAAATATTTCAATTTTTCATATGACAGTATTGCAGTGGTTTTGTTTTGCATTATTGCTAATACAACAATTAAAACAGAAATCGAAATATTCACTTTCTATACATCTTGTTGATAAAATAAGCATTTACAGTGTGTCAGTATTGGTTAACTTCTTCCTGTAAGACCGATCTACTTAGGACAAGTTTCATGTCTGGCGATCAGTGAAACCAATCAATGTGAGCAATGAGTTGCACTTTGCTCAGTTTGATTCTAAAAAGGAGCAATCACAAACCTACAGAATTATATTTATGCAGGTGCAACCAAACTGTAGAAGAACCTCGATGAAACAAACCTCTGTCAGCATTTGGATTCGTTTCAAGAAAATATATCAAGAATAATTAAATTGTCTCTGACAGAAGAACTAACAGGATATGGTGTCAAATGAACAGCACAATAGTTTCTTCACCCTAGCAACCCTTGGCCTTTTCATGCTTTGTGCAAAGGACATGGGTCCACTACAGCAAGAAAACCAAAAATTTCTCAAGGAAAAGCCTTTCTCTCCAAAGTATTATGACCAGGATACATATAAGGTCCCCTCTCTGCAAGGACAAGTAATGTTCTACATACGCTTGTCACAGCCTTCAGCAACACAGTGAACTTCATCCTAAAACATTGTATAAGTAATACCTGACAAGAGTAAATTTTTCCAGTAAGCTACATAGCTTACTCTTATAGTAGTATATAGTGTGTAGGTGGTATTGAAATGAAACTAATATCAAAAAATACTTTTTTTTTGAAGATGTAAATGAAAGAAAGGCCAATAAATTATCAAAATGAGAACTATCAGTATATTATGCTAAATATGAATAGTCTTCAAGGTCAATATTTTCCCTGTCTTTATGATAATAATGTGAGCTATACAAAGATAAATTTATATAATGGGCATAAAACCATAACATAGTGAAACACATCAACAAAAAAAGGACATAATAATTGTTTTAAATGGCTTCTGTTTCTACCACTGCATATTCACTGCCCTCTAAGTGCCTGTTAAAATCAAGGAGCAGGTCATCCACAAGCAAAAGCAATTATAAAGTGTAATGGCTAAGCATTTATTGTCAAGACTGGCTAGATAAAAAAGGTCTACTTAATAACATGCATCCAAGTAGATAACATAATTAGATGTTTGTATTATAAACAAAAGGAAAGGGTATAAGTCTTTAGCACTTTTAAAAAGCCTGCAACAGAATAATAGGAGAGCACCGTGACACAACTCTATTAAAAAGCAACAATTATTTTTTTTCTTGAAAAATTCAAGGCACCATCTTGTGGTTACTCCGAAGGAATGCAGCCCAGACAGCCTCTGAACCTCACTTTCCACCTGCCCTATCCTGCTGCTAAATGCCATCACAGAAAAGGAGTTTGCTACACATGCATTTCCAACCCATCCTCTGAAAAAAGTGAGACTTAATATAGGACTAGAGGTGATATTTAGATCAAAATACAATCTAGGTTATCCCATTACTTGAGTATTTGGTCTAGGCACACAGCAAATTCAAAGTATTGGCAATGATAGTAAAATAACACTTAACCTAGTGCTTTATGGGCCAGTTACTAGCAGGACTTAAGTTCACTGCAGCTCAGCATGCTCCAGGAATTTTTGAAATAGCCAAAATCTGAGAGTCTATTCTTGGTATCCTTATGTTATCCAAACCAAAGCATGTTTTGTGCAATTTCCTGTAAATGTTTGAAAATTTTGTGAACATATCATATTTTGGGCAAGTGTCAACCAGTTAAGTTTTTTTGTCTTCAAAGACATAGTCTCATATGAAGTTCACAGTTCGGCATTCATATTTTCTAACTACTTTAGCAAAACCTGCTGTTGTAAGTAAAATGCATTTATAAGTGACTCATGGGTCTTACATGACCTACAGCTACTGATGTCCACTTTGGGTCCAACTCTATAAACTGCTAAGAATTTTCAGTACACATTCATTACAACATCTAGAATGAGTTTTCTCAACTCAGCTCTGCAGTTTAATCCTGAATTATTTACTATGGAAAATAAATTGATTCTGTCTTCCTTAGAAAATGACTGTAAAAGATAAACCAATATCAATACATTTATTGTTTGCATTGCCTATTTATTCAATTATAAAAAATGTATTTCAGAGAGGTTATTTCAAATAATTTTTCATTTGCAATTTGCTCATTTAACTCCAGAAATACTCTGCTGGTATCATCAATTCAGCACCTTTTTAGATTCAACTTGACATATTTTGTATTATAGGAAGCCTCTGACCAGATCTCCTCTAATAAAACAAACAGTTAAGGAACGATGTATATCTCATCGTACATACGACGAACATATGTGCATCTCTTATTTTTTCACAAGCAGACTTTGTTCTGACCTGTTGATTGTTCAGTCGATTTTGAATGGCTACAAATGATAGCTGAATTGAGTCCATATATTGTTCTTTTCACACTCATCAGACCTGGATATTGTTGAAAATTCTTAGTAAATTAGGACATTCATTTTTCAAACAGACTAGCCATAGAAGTGTTGATGACTGACAGACTAACTTCAATCTTATTAAGGCTTATCTTTTTTTGAAAAGGTGTCAATAAAACAGAAATTCCTCAGTGTCTAGCAAATGCTGCGGTGGTACAAATAGGTGTCCCATTCTGCTCATCAATGTCTGCTTTATAGAAAGACTGCAGTGGGGTCATAAGTTGCTATCCAGTTTTTGAGGAGATTGAGAACATGAATGCTTTGATCCACTTTTGTCATGAAATTTAGCAGTTTGCAGAAAAAAAAAATACACAATTCTGTCTGCTGCTTTGCTGAGTTCAGTTTCTTTGGAGGTCTCACTCTTTACCACACACAACATCTCTGTACATGTACATGACAGGAAAGCAAAAATGCTAAGAAACATTATTTCTTAGCATTAGCAAAATTAGCATTAGCATTTCTTAGCAAAATTATGCACCTAAAATCTTCATTGAAGGTCTTCTGCCATAATGGAAGTGCAACTATATGTGTTTTGTATAACATAAAAATGGATATACATGTTGTTATGGTCAACTGTGTCCCAGGAAACTTCACATATTAATTCATGTAAAGATATCTGATTTCTTTTGTTTCCTTAGCTTTTAATGTGACCTTTGATCTTTCCTGTCTCCAAATGCTTATAGATAATACACAGATATACTGATATAATGAAACTAAATGAATCAATGCTACAAAAAACAGGTGCCTCCTCCCTCCCTAAGGGATGGCCAAGGCAGGTCTATCTGCAGGGTGCACCCATTCCAGCAGAGGAGCTGCAGCGACAGGAGATAGTCGACTGTACCTTTTACCTCCCCTCTATTGCTGCTACTCATCCCTTTCCTAGGCAGCAGGCATCTACTATATTTTGGGGAGGGATAGGAAGACATCCACTGAAGGTCTGTGGTCCTGGGAGAGGATTTTTTTTTTTTTGCTTCCTCACACAATTTTCTATAGTTAAGTCATGGTGTTAGTGTCCAGTAAGGTCTCAAACTCTAAAAAACACTAAGCAACTGGTGTTACAAAATTTTTATCAAATAGTCTTATTTTTCTGAATAAATATTTCTTAAAAGTCCATAAGAGTTAAATCAGAGTGAAATCCATATGAAATCCATATTAACCTTAGGAATATATAAAGTTATTGAGATTTACATAGGTTATTTAAGTAAATGTTATTTTTTCCTCACAATTATGTTTTTCAGAAACACAACACTTCAATAGTAGGTGAACAGAAATGAATCATCCTATAGTATGATAAATAAGAGAAACTGAATGGTCTTTTTACAATATAATAAAATGTACCCTTGTTCAAAATCTCTTTAGAATTTTGTGATCTCGCACTGCCATTGTGTGTTATAGCAAAAAAATGTCTTTAACAGTATATTCATTAAAGGACACTTGCATACCAAAAGGTAGCTTAAAAGGACTGAATACAAATCTTAAGTTTTCTGAATAATAATTCAATTACAAAAATTCACTAGTAGCATCTGGAAAATATTAATATAAATGCGTCTGTTGAATTTGCTACTTATTTTATTAAACTAAGTTGCTAAACACAAATATAGGAATTGACTTGGGCCACAAACTAATCTTAAGGAAAAAAATAGTACAAAAAATGCACAGTTTCTCTCCATTTAAAAAATTCAGAATATGTCATAGCAATAAAATATATAGATTGAGCGTAGGTTTTAAACATGGTTATATAGAGAGGTTCTTTTTTTTTTTTAATATACACAATTGATTATTCCCACTAAGAATTTTACAAAAAATCTTAGTAGTTTTGGCACAGTTACAATATTGTTGTTGTACAAATAGAAAGTACAATTTTCAAAACTGAGTTTTAAATTGCAGGACATCAATTCATAATCTGTAGTAAAACCATTAAGAATCAGATTAATGTAATTTTTTCTAGATGCTACCAGAACAACTTTTTCAAGTGTAACCTTCTGGAAAGAACATTTCTATAGAGACATTTTTAGATTTTTTACTTTGAGCTACAGACAGTTACGTCTTTGAAAATCAGAATTATCAGCAGAAGATTAATTTGTTTCCCATTACAGTTTCGGATTTCTTCTTCATCCATAAAATTAACTGCAGTGAACTTCCAGGAGTAAAAAGCTGTCTTTTTTCAGGCTTGAATAAGAGGAGAAATAGTCACTTGTCCTGAAAGCTGGCTACAATTAAACATATTGAAGACAAATTACAAGCTGTAAATATAGAACTTTGGGTACTCTGTTGTGATCCTTTGTCATTTAAGTACTGCATTATATGATAAATAATCAGTATGCACCTGCATTTGTCTATTGGAAGTTTAAAATATTATCTGAATTAACCATCATTATAAAATTAAATAGGAAAAGACAATATTTACCTTTTCCAACTGGGCATTTTTTTTTGATTTGTACAAAAACTCCCCAACAGCGACAAAGACAGAAAGCACCAATCCTGCTGCCAACACGATGAAGATTCCTCCAATATTTTGAACTCCCAAAGCACTGGCCTCTTTGCTTTCCTCCTCCGGGCAGCCATTGCCTCTCCACCATTTCTCCTTCATCATGTGGAGCTTGCCCTCTTCTTGCAGCTGAAGAATTGCTATAGTGATCTTGTCTCTATAGGGAGAACCTAAAGAGATCACAGGGAAATTTTTGCATTCATGTATATTGTAAGGAAAGGTAGGTGGTACTCCTTAGAAGACTGAAGTGTAAGAAATCATCATGAGAACAATTAGATCCTCTTGTTTTACAACCATAAATTACTACAGAAAAAAATATTTACAGACAACCATGCTCACATCGGTCACATAAATACAAATCTACAAGTGTGCACACACTCACATACACACACAGAGAAAACTTGACTCAACCATTGCTGTCTGTAAGCCAGGAAACTTGATGTTACAAACTAATAATCATAGCACACTCAATCTCACATCTTCAAACATCTTCATATTCAAGTATTAAACTCAGCTGAAAAGTATACACCTTTTAATTTACATCCACCTTTTAATTATAATGCAGTAGAATCAGATCTATGTGCTTAAATCTGCAGGCTACTGTTTCATCATCTAAAGCCCGTAACATGTAAAAGGCACTTTACACCATTACTTATTAAATAAAAAAAAAGTCAGTCTTCGAAACTAAGACATAAAAGTCTGTATTTGATAGAATGTCATATGTTCATGACAACTTGCAAGCACTTATTTATTTCATATGAAATGAATATTCATATTACCAGGTAGTAATGCAATCAGAAAGACAGACATGTTGGACAACAAGGATGTGAGTTTGCATATTTTAAAATATATTTTTTCTTATAATCTAATATTCCCTAAAAATCACATAGGATAATTTCAGAGCTTCTGAACATACCCATGTATCAAAGTGCAGTTTTCAGGGTAAAGTGTTATGTCTCCTATGTCATCAGCTTTTTTTTTGTTTTTTTCTCTTTATGTGGAACACAGAGATTTTTCAATGAGCATTTTACAATTTACATCGATTAAAAATGCTGGTAAATGAGAAAGATTTCTTTTCTGAATGGTTACAACTAAACAATACTTTCTTGTTCATATTTTGTGTAATGTTTAAGGAGAGAACAAAGACATCATTCTTCTCCTGCTTTGAAAAGAGGAACAAAAGACTTTTCATTAATGTAGTTAAGAAATCCTGGTAAAAAGAGTTGATGGAAAGCCATGACACTGCCTCATTTACGTGAAGTTGATAGGAAAACAGCTCTATGAAGGATACCTTCTGTTTTTTCTTTTTTTTTTTCTAACAATGCTATTTACAAGTTATAATTTTATGCAGTATCTTCATCTGCTAATAAAATTTATTTCCATTGACTTGTTATCCTTCGAAAAAATTCCTCAGCATCCTGTTAGAGAGATGCTGCCCATTTGACTGTTTCATATATCTATGTAGAAGGGGCTGAAGGAATGCATTAGTGGAACATATTATATCATTTTTGGAAAGCACACGTTTGAATTTCTTTGTTTCTAGACACTTAGGACTTGCCATGAGAATGTAGCTGGTGGGAAGGGCTACTGTAATCAGCCTGGAAATAAAGCACAGAATGAACCATTAATTAGAAAATGCTCTGGGCTTTGTTCCTTTGTTCCAGAATAATAAGTGGACAAAAACCTAAAAGTAAAGTTGCAAGACCCCAAGTTCTTTTCTCTGTCCGAGGAATAATGACTCCTGTACTCGGAGCTAAATTGTATTTATATAGGACTGTAAGCAAAACAGAGATGAAAGAAAATTCTTCTTCTACTCCCTGCATAGACAGGAGCCTAAGTCACAGCATTTTACACCATTCTGACAATAGTGGAATTTTGCAAAAGCATCTACATTTCTTCAGTCAAATGGAAGAAGGACAGTGATTAGTCCACAAGAGTCTGGGGAAGGGTAAGTGCATTCTATAATCTTTGGGAGATTTTTTCTGCACAGTGTTGCCTATAAATATTTAACAACAACAACTTAAATAGCATTATATCTTAATATAATTGATATCTCTTGATATAAAGTCTAAGCCATCTTCTGATTTGCTAGGTTGCTTTCTAATTAAACTGATTTGCATTTTGTTTCCTTGCTTTCTGTTGGTCTAAATATAGGCAGCACCAACTATTCTTCATCTATTACTTATATATTCTAAGGACCAGATTTGTACACATACATTTCTAATACATTTGAAGTACTTAAAAAATAAATAAAATGAAAAATTCATGGAAAGTACAATTAATCGAGATTAAAAGGATTGTATTGGGAGCACGCATTCAAATACTAACTCATTTCATCAATTTGTATTGGTATTTGTATCAATTTGTATGACTAATTTGCAATTTTTGTACATGTATTTCTGGAATAGACAGATTACAAGGCTTACTACAATGTTTATATTTACTATATCTCATTACTTGATCTTGAAAATACTTCAGTAAAATTCAGTAAAATCTGCTACCTGTTTATTCTTATTACCTTTTTTATTCATTCATGTGGTAAATATCAAACACTCTTAAAAGATTTGGAGTATAGTGGAAACTATGTAAGTGAATTTGGCTCTAAGCAAATAGAAATGAATGACATTATCCCCCTCCATCCTTCATTAAGTGTATGCTGAACCAGTTTGTATATGCTGAAACTTGTTTATATTCCATCACTCTGAGTCATTTTATTAAGAGAAAAAATTTCTACAAATTGTTTGGTATTTTGAAACTTGAAAATTGGTGCCCCTGTTTGTACTAGTTTATTTTGAGCATAGGAACCAGTTCAGGTTCTGGTTTCATCAGTGGAAAAGAGGAAGCACTGCGATCAGTATGGGTCAACTGCATTGTAACAAGTAGTAATTAAAATTAAAAATAAAAGGGCAATCTTTTGGGAAAGTTTCTTTTCCAGCATGAACTCATTCACACTGCAGTTGAACTAGACAGATGTATCTATCCTAAAGTTAGTGTGGGTAAATATATATAAACTAAAGTCATAGTCTGATTTCAATGCAGGCATAGCCAAAGTTTCCATTAAGGTCTTTGCCTAACTCCATTTATACTACTGGGGATGAGTAGAATCTCTTAAATCTTGGTATATCTGCATTTTTCTCACACTTAAACCACTATAATCACAGATTAAATGTTCTGACATCAATCCAGCTGCACATGCAGTTGGATCACACTTGGAAGTTTTGTTTGTCAAACAGTCTGTTATCTTTTTCCATCAGTTACCATGACTGATGAAACTTTATACAACATAAATTTCAGTCTGGTCCTTTGGGAAAGCCGTTGCTTGCTCAGGGATAACTGGTGATACAGTATGTGAAGTTCACTTTCTCTGAAGTTTCACACATAGGCATGACAGACACAAGACTCAATGGGTTGTCATTTACACAAAATTGTGCAGTAGGTGTTTAGCCCACAAGAATCCATGGGAAAAAACTCAACAGCCTATAACTGCATTCATCACAGGCCCTGAAATACCTTTTAGTAATCTGTAACAAACTCAGCACTGGGCAATAAAGACTGACAGCCACAGTTATAACAAAGCAATAGGCAGCTAAGGGGCAAGGATAACAGCAGAAACAGTTTCATTTCACTGTTTTTCTTTTAACAGGCAGAGCCAGCTTTGCTCCCTAACCCTCTCTCATTGGGATGGCAGGAAGGGGTAGACAGAAGGGTCATCTCAGCTTTGTTCTTTCTTCCTGCCTATGGATCCAAAAGTCTCCAAGCAACACCTGAAGAAAGGAGAGGCTGCCTGAGAGCGACCTGTCCCTCGGTCCATCCTGAACAGTAGCTCATATTTACCGAGCAAAGGGCTAATGAGGACCCTTTCTGGGTCAAGGAGTAATATCATTACAGTATCTGGGGATGTGATAGATTATTAAAATTCTTTGGCATTTGTAGGAAGCAAACAACTCACTACACTGAAGAAAAGGGAGAGGAGAGGGAGAAAAAAGGAAGAGGAGAGGACCTACCTGATATGGGAGCAGATCCTACTTTTCTCCAAATAAATAATTATGCAAGCCACACCAACAAAGTATGTTAGATACCAGAGGAGATTCATGTCCTCACCTCTCCTGAAGGCTATCAAATATATTTACACACACATATGTATACTGATGAAAATATGTTCTCAGTAGCAAAATTAGTCCCTTCTACAGGCATCAATTAGACTGTTATTTTTTAGAGCACAGAACAGTCCTGTGGTCATTGTATTAGATCAGGATTTAGGATGCAGATTCTATATGCAGATAGCTTTGATACAGACTTTCTTTGTTATGGTAAGTGAAACATTCTTCCTGTTTTCTAGCTCTATGCCTCAGAGCAAATTTGGTGTTTTATATTTATGAAATGCTCAGACATTACAGAATTCTCACCTCTAAGGTACATATAAATTAGTAACAAAGCATCCCAGAGATACAGGGTTTAAATACACTTCCCAGGTTTACATGGCCTCTAGTGTTTACTGAAAATGACAGGTATATAAATAATTTTTCAGTGGATATAGCTCTTTTTAATATAAAAAGGTGTGAAAATCTTGATTTTGACTTCAAGATAAACATTTCACAAAGGTCTAGTAGAGTAACGTTTAGATACATTTTCTATGCATTTATGAGTAATACATTAAAATACTATATTGATTTAAACATTAATAGAATCACTTCTTGATAAACTATGAGTTGCCCTTCTATTTCCTCATGAGTTTTAAATTCTTCTTAGCATGAAGGACTTTTTAAATGTTCATAAGTAAGTACTCTACATGTTATGGATAACACAGGGAATAAATAATAAAGTGGCAGCTTTGAAATAAATAATATTTGTAATCTTATTTTTTCTGTGTTTCATATACATCAGATTTCCCATTCTGTATTTTGGTTTAAATATGTAACTGTGGCTTTTAAAGATTTCTGTTTGTTTGTTTCTTTTTTTAAGATGTACAAAGATCAAATATGTATCATGATGAGTTAACATTTCTGAGGAAAAAAAAATGGAGAATTTCCTGGTTCTGATTGTTAACCCTGCACACTTCATGCTACATTAAGACTTGTGTGCCTTACCATACTGTAATTTTAGACATATTGTAATCATTAAATATTCATTAAGCTCTAATTATTACAACAGAAAATTCTCAGAAGATGTTTACAGCAATCTAAGCTATCCCCTATCTAATTAAAATAGCAAACAGATTCAAAACCAAATCCCACATATTCCTCACAAACCCCAAACATTCCCATCTCACCATTCCTTTTGTGTGCATGTATAAATACATATATATAATATCACTTCTGAGCTGCTTTTCACAGATGTCTCCAAAAAGACAAATCTCTATTAAGAATCATGGAACTGTTTAAATTAGTATTTTATGCAAACTGTAATGAAAAACTTTTCACAAGTTCTTGTGTTGTCTAACTTTTTTCACCTCTTCATGTTTATTACCATCAACTCACCAAATGTCTGATCCTTTCTCTATAGAAAAGTTTTTAAGATGTTCATGTAGTTTTCTAAAACTATGACCATCTTAATCAGTTGTAACCAAGAAAGATCATTTATCTGAGACTTATTTCATATTAATTTTCTCATAATTCTCTAACTACAAGAATTAAATACAACTGATATTAAAAGTAAATGAAATAAAAGGGAGATTTATTATGACTACAACAGCCATTCATTCTCCCTTTCATGTTTTTGTCTTTAGCACCTGGACTTGGGAAATCATTAGGTGTGCTAAGTTGTGAGTACCTCAAAACATATTTGTCCTTCACTGGTGAGTGAATGCATATAAAAACATGCATATAGAACAGTTGTCCACTATGAAATATTGAAGGGATGATGATACAAGTTTTACTTGTTAATTTACAGTTTTCCTCTATTCTCTTTTTTTTAGTATCAGGATAATCTGAATATGAACAAGATTTTTTCCTCACTATTGTACATATTCAGATTAGAATTATATTATTGTGTTAGATATGCACATTCTATTTCTTTTGCATTTTAACACAGTGAAATTGAAAAAATTATACTGCTCTGATTATGACTGTAAACACTCAGGTCTAAAGCATGGCCATAAGCATAAATACTGAATGCAAAGAGTGAAATTTAGCAAGGTTATTTTATAGAGACTATAACACCAAAGAAAGTTCACAGCAAAGGTCATATGCTGAATGTGTTATTATCTCTGTTACTGTAGAACTGTGCAGCCATAGAATACCTATGTTGAAATCTGTACTACTAAATGATAATATTTTTATTGTAGTTAAAACTAGTTTATATTATATATTGATTTTTTTTTTACATTTGCTTTGTAAACCTGCATCACTTGCATATGAAAGATTTGCAAATAACAGCCGCCTTTGTGGGAAATTTTGCAACACTACACAGCAACAAACAGGTGAACAAAGCAAGCTTAAGAAAATGTTATATGCAGTTTTACAAGACATGAAGATTTCAGGCAGGCAGACAGACTATAATGAAAATATGAGAAAAGCTTTGGGTCATATCAGAAGTTGCCCAGATGTGCAAACCTGGTCCCTGACTTTGCAGAGATCACGCTGATTTCCCATATGGCATTTTGCCATTAGATTTATTATCATGAATGAGGCATCAAGTGGCTGTTGGTTACATCTAAGAGCAGTACCATTTTATCACGCAATCTTTATTTAAGTTACATAAACGGGAACAACTTCAGACTTTTGTTTCCTACAAACTTTCATGCTATATTTATGGATAATAATAAGAATCTGCTACTGTTCTATCAAGTCATGTTTCATATATTTGTAATCCCTGTAATAAATAAGAGAAGCTGACTATAAATTTTCCATGCAGATTTCTCTACCCTAATTTGATTTACAAGGTCTGGAGATAAAAGAGAGAACCAGGAGAGAGGAGGACTTTCCACTGGTCGAGGAGGATTGCATTAGGGATTATCTAGGCAAACTGGATGCTCATAAATCCATGGGCCCGGACGGGATGCACCCAAGAGTGCTGAGGGAACTGGCGGGAGGTATTGGTCAGCCACTCTCCATCATCTTTGAGAGGTCATGGAGTGCAGGGGAGATACCAGAGGACTAGAAGAAAGCCAACATCACTCCAGTCTTCAAGGCAAGAGGGAGGGCCCAGGAAACTACAGGCTGCTCAGCCTTACCTCTGTACCTGGAAAGGTGATGGAGCAGCTCATCCTAGAGATCATCTCTAGGTATGTCAAAGAAAAGAAGGTGAACAGGAGTAGTCAGCATGGATTCACTACAGGAAAGTTGTGTTTGATGAACCTGATTGATAGTCTTCTGCAATGAGGTGACTGGATGGATGGATGATGGAAGCACTGTGAATTTTGTCTACCTTAACTTCAGCAAGGCTTTCAACACAGCCTCCCGTAACATCCTCATAGGGAAGCTCAAGAAGTATGGGACTGGACTAGTGGACAGTGAGGTGGATTGAGGACTGGCTGAATGGCAGAGCCCAGAGGGTAGTGATAAATGGGGCCGAGTCTAGCTGGAGGCCTGTGGCTATTGGTGTCCCACAAGGGTCAGTACTGGCCCCAGTGCTCTTCAACTTGTTCATCAATGACTTGGATGAGGGGGCAGAGTGCACCCTCAGCAAGTCTGCAGATGATACCAAACAGAGAGGAGTGGCTAACACTCCTGAGAGCTGTGCTGCCATTCAGAGGGACCTAGACAGAAAGGAGAGTTGGGCAGAGAAGAACCTCATGAGGTTCAACAAGGACAAGTGCAGGGTCCTACACCAGGGGAAGAATAACCCCAGGCACCAGTACAGACTAGGGGTTGACCTGCTGGAAAGCAGCTCCACAGAGAGGGTTTTGGGAGTCTTGTTGGACAACAAGTTAACCATGAGGCAGCAATGTGCCCTCATGGCCAAGGCCAATGGGGTCCTGGCCTGCATCAGGAGGAGTGTTGCCAGCAGGTTGAGGGAGGCGATCCTCCCCCTCTACTCTGCTCTGGTGAGGTCGCACCTGTATGCAGTTCTGGGCTCCCCAGTACAAGAAGGACATGGAGCTTCTAGAGAGGGTCCAGCAGAGAGCCATGAAGATGATTAAGGGACTGGAGCACCTATCTTATGAGGGAAGACTAAGTGAGCTGGGCCTGTTTAGTCTGGAGAAGAGAAAGCTGAGAGAAGATTTGATCAACGTGTTCAAGTACCTGAGGGATGATTGTAGGGAGGATGGGACCAGGCTCTTCTCAGTGGTGGCTGGTAACAGGACGAGGGGTAATGGGTGTAAGCTGAAACACAGGAAGTTTAATCTCCATGTGAGGAAGAACTTCTTTCCTGTGAGGGTGACAGAGCCCTGGAACAGGCTGCCCAGAGAGGTTGTGGAGTCTCCTTCTCTGGAGATCTTCAAAACCTGCCTGGATGCCACTCTGTGCCACATTCTCTAGGTGTTCCTGCTTGTGCAGGGGGGTTGGACTAGATGATCTCTAGAGGTTCCTTCCATTCTGTGATTCTGTGTAACCAAGTGTACTGTTAACTATCTTGGGAACTAATTTCATACATCATTTACCTGTTATTCCTTCTAATTTTATAATTGTTTGCTTTTTGAAAGGTTCCAAATTCATACTTTGTTTTTTTACATAACTATACTCAAGTATAGATGTGCAGAAATATGCTTTCTGTTTACCAGACAGAGTCTAATAAAACTGAGTTTCTGAAACAGTTGAAGCTTTGTAAAATTGCATTAGTTAGCCCCGTGGAGCATTCCTTTTCTTAAACAGAGGTATCATTGAAGTTCTACATCTTTTGCAGTTTATATTCATTCAGATTACATTTTCAAATACATACGCTTTTGATATTGGAAACATTAAAAAATTCTGCCTTGGTTTTACTGAAAAAAGACTATGTCTAAAATTATGTTCTGAGTTGATCACTGACTGCCAAATGTACAAATGAATTGAGGAGAATGTGCCAGTCATGAACTCAGTGCCAATCATTGTCCTCAGTGTCCTTGTTTTCCAGTCTTGCCTGAGATTTAAAACATGTTTTCAAAAGACGCCTCTTCAAAACACGCCACTTTTTCAAATTTGTTGAAGGTGAGAAAGGAATGATTTTATAAGGCACCACAGTACAGTAAATGCTTGGCTTCAGGGATTGAAAATAACAACTAATGAATGTTAATAAAATCTGGATGGTTCATTACAACAGGATCCTCTGCTTTTTTAATACAGGAGTATTTAAATACGTCAGTGTTTGCACGCCTTGTGGCTCTCCTGTTGTTATAGTGCCAATTGATCTTTAGCCTAGTCCTCTAGGAGAGACATAAAATGAAGGGATAACAAAAGGAGAAGAAAAATGCTGAAGAACCAACATTACTGTCAAAGATCTGCAAAATTTGAGGTGGAACAGATGTAAAACAAAAGTAAGACAAAAAGTCTATGTAAAAAGCTCACGACCTCACTAAATCAATTCAGATAGGTGCCAGTTCTTTGCCAGCTTGAAATGACTGAAACTTCAGCCTTGCTTTTTTACTCAGATATGTTATAGATAGTGATGGTATGTCTGTATTTTGCAACAAATGATATGGACCCCAGATTGAAACTGATAAATATTTTATAGTCCTTTTGTCCCTAATGATAGTAAGTAGTGCATGAAGGAATACACTGGGAATGTGTGTTTTTCTGTACCCGGAGAACAAAATGTATATTGCCCAGGATGACAATTCTCATCAAGCATTTCTTTAGGGTTTTCTTATCAAAAATGTCTTTCTCTTCCTAAAATTCTATCTCCATTAACTACTCAGAAGAGGGAGAGATACTTCATATTCTAACCAAGAAAAAACTCCATCACAACTGAAAACTATTAAGTACAAACAATGTTTTTGGCCTAACAACATACGCTACATTAAAATCTACTGTGAAAACTGAATTAAGGCTGGGGGCATTCAGCAATTCAAATAAAACATTCTAAAACAACCATTTCAGGAAACTTCATAATATCTCAGGAAAAAAAAAAAAGGGGGGGGAGGGGGACTGAATAAATAAAGTCATCCAAATACTCATCTGTACGAGGCTCTTATTCCCTTTAGAAAATTTGGCAACCACAGGATCATCATAATGTATATGCTTACTGAGGCAGAACTTCAAGTCCCCTACTGGCTACACTGTTTGGCACCATCAATTCTCATTTATTTTAGGCAATTCCTGAAAAACAGAAGGCTTTCAGAGGCTACTTATTTTCTTTTCCTCTTTGTCTTACTCATTTGTACTTTAATCTCTGGTATGTATGACTGTGTCTTACCATAGTTATATGGAGCAAATAGAACAGCAACAAAAAATGCAGTACTACTATATTATAAATATCCCAGAATAGCAGTAAAGACCGAGGCAAAGAAGGCATTTAGTAACTCTGCTTTCTCTGCCTCCTTCGTCACCAAGGCGCCCTCCCCATTCAGCAGCAAACATTTTCCCTAGTCTTCCTCTTACTGCTGATATATTTGCATAAGCCCTTCCTGTTGCCCCTGACATCTCTTGCTAACTCTAATTCCAAACAGGCCTTGGCCTTCCTCATTGCATCCTACATTCTCTGACAATGTTCCTATATTCTTCCCATGCGGCCTGGCCCTTCTACCACATTATGTACACATGTTTTTTCTCATTAAGTTTATCCAACAGCTCATCCACACAGGTTTTCTGCCCGCCTTGCTCGACCTCTTTCTCGTAAGAATGCACTGATCCTGAGCTTGGAGAAAGTGGTACTTGAATAGCTGGCAACTCTCCTGGGCTCCCTTTCCTTCTAGGACCCTTGCCTGGGTGATTCCTCCAGGGAGCTCCCTGAAGAGGCCAAAGTTAGCTTTCTTAAAGTCCAGGGTTGCATCCTACTTCTTGTCCAGCTTCCTCCTTCCAGGAGGGTAAATTCCAACAACTCATGGTCACTGCAGCCAAGACTGCGCCCAACCTTCACATTTCACACTAGACCATCTCTGCTTGTTAGTATCAGGTTTAGCAGTGTCCCTACCCTAGTTGGCTCATCAACCACCTGCATAAAGAAGTTATCTGCAAAGTTCTACAGGAACCTCCTGGACTGTCTGCTCCTAGCTGTGTGATTATCCCAGCAGACATCAGGGTGGTTGAACTCCCCCATAAGGACTCGGGCCTGGGATCGTGAGGCTTCTTGCAGTTGCCTGTAGAAGGCCTCATCCACTTCCTCTCCCTGGTCAGGTGGCCTGTAGTAAACTCCCATGACAGTGTTGCCCCTGTTGGCCTGCCCTTTAATCCTCACCCAAATATGTATCCATATATCCCATATCCCAAATATGTACCCCATGTGTAACAACATAATACATTTCTTTATTAGTCAACATTCAGGCATTTGTCTGAAATATCCATCTGAATGTGGTTGGTGTTCTAAATCTAGAACCTTCTTACTTAAAAAACGTACTTCAGACACATACTTGTAGTATTCAAGGCTCTGGTCTCTTAACAGCTAGACAAACCAGAGGCTACATCCTATGCAACTGTAGGATGCTGAACAGTTGTTCTTACACTTAGAAAGCACTTTCATTTTTATCTGCTTTTTATTTTATAGGCAAGCTCAAAAGGAAACTAATTTTCAGATGATTGCAAAACCGGCTGCAAAGTTCTTATATTCCTTTTCAGAAATGTCTGTCTGGTATAATACATGCAGCAAGGAAGTATGCTGAAAGAATTCTAGAATTATTTCAAGATCATTTTCATATTATATTTTAAAATATTTTATTGCATATTTGGGAAGGGAGAGTCATTTATTTATCTATGTTTTTAATGCATTAAGTTTTAGTCTTTGAAATTACAAGCATCTATTAAAAGCTTTTGTGCTTGAATAATTTATATTTCCCACTATAATTCCATTTAAAATTTCTATATTTGGAAACCTGCACTTAAAAAGGCCTATAGTGAAATCTTTTGCAAAATCCTTTCATGAAGGACATGATCAGATCAGTGTAAAAATGTCAACGTTATAAATTAAAACTTTTAGAGAGCATGTTTTTTCTAGGACACTCCAAAGAAATAAAGAATAAATAATAAAGATTAGATGGCCTTTTACTGTATTATTAATGTAACATCATAATTAAACGTTATGTATTTGTTGATTATACTATTTCTTTAAAGTCTATTTGAATCCAATAACCTCTCACTGGGATAGGAAGATCAGTATTGTATTGAATTTATTAACGGCTTAGATAAATATAAATAATTCATGAAGTTGTATTCCTAGAGAAGATATGAAACAGCAGATCATAAATTATTGCCTGAAACTCTGAAATCTTTAATTTAAGGGGGTGGAGTGTGAAATATCTCTTTCTAGATTCTACCTCCAATGATATTATGTGATTATTGCCATCTTAAAAATGTGCTTACCTGAAACAACACTTTGTAAGTATGTGCTACACAGACAGCTGAAATTCAGAAAATTAGAAAACTGAAATCCAATTCTGTTCATGACTCTAATTTGCCAAAAATGAAGCACGTCAGAGCCTAAGTAAAAAATGTTGAGTAGAATTTTGTTGTGCAAAAGTAAATAAATAAAGCTCCATGTGAAAGAGATCTGCATAATATATATTTGGATAAAACTCTAAATGGATTTTTGGAAGGTTCAGGTGAGTGGTCCAACCTTTTGAGGGTCTTTGAGAAAAAAAAAATCCTGTGATTTTTTTTTTCTTCCCTCTATGGATAAAAGTTGTTGTAGACAACAATTTTGTTTGTAGACAAACAAAGAATTCATCTAACATTTCTTTAGAATTTAAGGTAAGGAGGCCTACATTAAAAATGGTACCTCTGAATCTACAGGACGTAAAAAGCCTGGCAATTTTATTTTATACTTTGAACTTAAGTGAATATGTAGATATTATACGTAGGGGCTGGCGGCCAATGTAACTGTGCTGGAAGTCTGTGTATTTTATTTATATACTTTTCTTTTGATTTGGGAGGCATAGCTTGTTTGTATTGCAGCAGCTGCCAACTTTATATTGTCAACATATAAATACACACTGAGCAGATATGTTTTTATATGCATAAATTTTCATATCTAGATCTGCCTTACTATGCAAGTTATTGCAGCAGTATATAGTGAGTATCACCACCTGAAGCCATTTGGCAATGAAATGTTGGTAACTGTATTCACTCTAGTGTCGACCCAAAAATACACTGTTTCATTTCATTCTGTATCCGAGAAATTTATTTTCTCCCCACACAGAGTGAAACATCTGCCTACATTTGAGGGCCTACCACATGGGCATATATTTCTTTTCATAGAATGTTTAACAATAAAATATTAAGATTTTAGAGGCTATTCTTAAAAATGCCTTTTCCAGCATTGTCAGGGTGTCTTGACAGTCTATTAACATGGAATTATTAGGGCTGTGATCAGTGATAGCAGTGTCAAAAGAAGTCATATTTTGATTATAGTAAGTGAGAAATAAACAACAAACTAGTAAAAATGAAGAGTCATGGTAACAGATTCAGCTTAATAATGTTTTGCAAATGAAAGGTTGAGGGAGGTGATCCTGCCCCTCTACTCAGCCCTGGTGAGGCCACATTTGGAGTATTGTGTCCAGTTCTGGGCTCCACAGTACAAGAGGAATGTGGAGATGCTGGAGAGAGTCCAGCGCAGGGCTACAAGGGGCCTTAAACATCTGCCCTGTGAGGAGAAGCTGAGGGAGCTGGGCCTGTTCAGCCTGGAGAAGAGAAGGCTTAGAGGGTGTCTAATCAGTCTATAAGTACCTCAAGGGAGGCAGTGAGGAGGATGGTGCTAGCCTCTTTTCAGTGGTGGTCACCGACAGAACTAGAGGAAATGGTCAAAAACTGAAGCATCAAAAGTTCCACAGGGACTTAAGGAAAAAATTCTTAACAGTGAGGGTGACAGAGCACTGGAACAGGCTGCCCAGAGAGGTTGTGGAGTCTCCTTCTCTGGAGATGTTCAAAACCCTCTTGGACACAATCCTGTGACACGTGCTCTAGGTGACGCTGCGTGTGCAGGGGGGTTGCACTAGATGACCTCTAGAGGTCCCTTCCAACCTTAAGCATCCTATGATTCTATGATTCTATGATTAATAACACGATTTATTATCTTGTAATAATTATAAAGGAAGAAAGAATAAGAAAATTTGTATTTCATCTTTTTCTCAAAGCATTTTTCCCTCATCCCTAGCAGATGTTGAAGGAAAATGGCTACTATACAGCTACAGCCCCCTCAAGACAATTCTGCAAATTTCTATAGATCACCTGTAGCTAATTAGCTATCTCTGAATTCTTCTGGCCACCTTATATGCCAAAAATCATAGCTTTCTATTTTGTATTTCAGAAGATTTAGAATAAATATATGCAAATGTTTATGCTATTATTACTAAGAGGCACTAGTTTTTGGTTTCCAAATATGAAAGTTAAAGAAAGGAAAAGAAAATGTGGGGAAAAAAAACAAAAAGAGAGAGAGAACACATGATTCCTATGACTGTAAAAGTCATTGCTTAAGAGATTTTGTGTTGCCAGAATTGCCTAGATAAAAACTATGGAATAGGTTACATAAGCAGGCGGTGGATACTGGAGGCTAAAATAGAGTTGACAGGGGTTCTTCTGGTACATGCAACAGTAATGGTACATAAACCACCACACACTGAAGCCTGGCCCAAGCTTGCATCTACTGTAGAATTTTTGCAGACTCCTTGGACAATCTCAGCCTTGAAACACCGCTCCATGTTCCCATCATTTTCAAAACTGAATAAAACTTTTGGGGCATTTTTAGTATATGATCGGAGAAGAGTGAGAGTAAAGAAGAAAGGAACTCTGAAAACTCTGTAGCAACAGGTAGAGCAGCCTCCTTATAGAAGATCCTCATTTATCTTTCTTTTGGATAGGATTCCGTAGCTCCAGGATCCACTGTAACAACCTTACTTTGGATATATCTCCACACACATGTAATCTGGCCTATCTTGGATGTTCCAGAGTTCCACATAAGATGTTCCACATAAGCACAGATCATTGGAAAGGCATGTGCTCAGGAAATCTGCTCAGATCGAGTGGTTTTGACACAAATACTTGTCAGTCATTTATGTATTATAGGTACAACATAGAAGCAACTGGTGATTCAGTAGAAAATCTGCAGAAGCCACATGGAAATTGGCCTGTTGTCTACCATGCTGAACAGAGACACTGATTTGGAAATTAAAAAGGAAGCTCAAACTACCCAGACAAATGAAAATGCTTTTCTCCTAAAGAGGATTTCTGAATGTGTTTATTCCAGTGAGGGAGTGAAAAGTAAAAGATTTAGAATTAGCTTCACAGACCATTATGGCTTTGAGAGACCGAGTGCATGCCATCTAGACATCTAACATTTTTTTTTTTGTGACTTACTGCCCATTAACAAAAATTTTAATAAATATTCCTTGAGGGAAACTGCATTAATTACATAATATTACCTTGTTTTACACTATCCTTGTGTTGAACAGATGAAGGTCATACTAGCTATGTTCAGTAGGGCATGAAAAGTAGACTGATGTAGATAGGGATTTCTAAAGTATTTAGAAGTATTTAAAAGTATTTAGAAGTCCCTGTCTATAGACAGGGACTTCTAAAGATTGCATGTTATGCATAAATGAAGATAAGTTTTGAGTCATGTTTGATATGAAATATTGTATGAATCCTGGAATAATTTAGAATGCTAAAATTTAAATTCCAGCTAGGATTTATTTAAGAGCAAAGAAAACTTTTAATACCTTAATTACATATGATGAAGATACGGTGCATGTAAAACTATTGGAACTGAAGGTAATAAGTAGCGCTTTAGAGGTTCTACGATGAAAATGTCAAGTTTTTCTGAATAATCAAAAGGCTTGCTTTCCCTTTCCCTATCCCTTTTCCTACCTCTTTGCTTTCCCATTTCCCTTCCTGTTCCATTTCCCTTTCCCCTTGCTCTTCTTCTCCTTTCCCTTGCTATTCCACTTTTCCTTTCTCTTTTCCTCTTCCCGTTTCTATTTTTTTTTCTGTTTCTCCTTCTCTTTTGTTTTTTCCTCTCTCCTTCCCTTCCTTCCTTCCTTCCTTGAATAACAATCTTTGATCATGGAGTATTTTCCCATGCAAAGCCAAAATCCAAACTCTTAAAGAATATATATATATAATATATATATGTAAATATATAGATATTTATTTCTAATTATATGTATACGTACAAATTGTATTTATTTTTGTATTTATTTATTATCAGAAATCAATTTTACATTATACTTCAAGCTTTCTCCATTGCAACAAGTTTTCTTATCCAACAGATTCATGAATTAAGAACACAAGACTGGAAAAAGTAGTACTTCCTAATAGGATGTTGCAGAATAAAAACAAAACAAAATACTGGAATGTGAAGATTGCTCTACTGGTACTGCAGAAATCAATCTTTTACACTAGAGTAAATTAGGATTGTAGGAACAAAAAGTCCTATTTAACTTCTAAACTCTCTTGTCAGGAAATGAAAAATGCAAGAGGTGGATGTGACTGTATTGTCATTATTTTTCCTTAGAAGCTTAAAAAACTAAAAGATTACGATGATATATATTTTCTCCTACAGAAGCATTGTTATTCACTTTATGGAACACACATACCAAGGATCCTCAGATAAGACATTTAAAGTGCAATTTGTCACTATATTCAGACACTTAGTTATCTACATGGTATGTGTCTATATGCAAACTAGCAGTATGAGCTAAGTAGTATAGTCACGGGAGACCTAGTCAGTATAGTGTATGGAATGACTGCAAAAAGCTAGTCATTTCTCACACTCAAAACTATATGCCTACATTAGAACTATTTGCTCACTATGGAACATTGCTTTAGAGTCATCTGCTCGAGGACAGGTTTATTGGAAAACTTACACATGGCTCTCATGGTTGAGGCTTCAAGCACTCTATTTCCCTTTGTGATATTGTGAATCTTTTATTTTTTGTAACATATTGAATACTTGTTATTGATTATTGTAAACAATAAAATTACATATCTCTGTATGGTAGATTACCCTATTAAACAATGATCCTAGCCTTTAGGTTACAACTTAGCAGAATGTTTCTTTTAGGTCTATACTTATGTCTATTTGTCTATAAATATGTCTATATTTAGTTGACGAAGTCTTACTTTATCAAAAAGAATATTAAAAAATCCCTTCTAAACTGAGTAACTAAAATACTGGTTTCTTGCTGGCAAAGAATTAACAATTTCATTTAGTTTTCCCTGGCAACCTGAAGCTATTGCTCGTTCCTTTTCATCAGCTCAGAATTAGATGCTCCTTTCCATCAGTAGAAATGTGCCCCATTGATGTCTGCAAGAGACACTGAAGAACAGAGGCCTCACTTGTTTTAGGGGATTTATTGTGGCAATATTGTCTAACATTGTTCTTCCCTGCCTGTCTCTTTGTCAGAAGGCACTATTTAACACCTGCCTGGGGACACTTCCACTTAACATCAGCAGCTGCCCAAACTAATGTTTTTCACCTTGAAAGAAAACACACACTGATTTATCTCTAGGTCTCTTCTATCAGATAATAAAAAGAATTTGTCTGTACGATGCTTTATTTGGGTTTGCTGCTTCTGGATGGAAGCCTGCCCTTTATCAACATTTTCTACAGTCTCTCTTCACATTAGTAAAACTTGGAGAAGAAAACAGGTGTGTTCCACCAAAGCCGTGTTATCATCTCAGTTAGAAAGTTGTAAACAAAGTTCCAAACACAGAAAATAAAACAAATGTAAAAATGCATTTATTGCTTTTAAAATAAATTTTTAAAAAAGCAAAACAAATACAACTATCTTAAAGATATTTTTTTCTCTATCTTCTCAACTACCAGTTGTTGTCAGAAAAAAGCAATGATGTCACAAGTCTGTTTTTTTTTCTTTTCAGTGAAAATGAAGCTTCCATAGCCTAGCACTAGAAAAGGCTGACTAAAAATGAATTCATGCATATGCAAGATTGTTGCTTTAACTTATAAACATTCATTTATAGTATGTATATCTTATCAAATTCACCATCTCTAGTTTTTATTTTGGTCCTGCAGATGACATATTAAATGTGACATATTCAAGTTTGTTTTTCCTTTTTTTTTGGAGGTTTTATTCCTGCAAGTGTGTCCTCTATTTATCTTCATCTTGATTTTGTATGATTGTTAGCTCACAGATACTCTTGTAAAATGATACTGTTTCCCTAGATTCAGATCATTTGTTATTACTTGGAATTTTACAGATGGCTGAGAGCTGCATGCTCTCAGCATTCTGTTTCTGAAGAAATGGTGTATGCATAGTGCCCACTCTCCATAAATAAAGGAATAAAAGAACAAAAAACTGAGCACTCTAGAAGTTTGGGTTTGGCTTTATTTTGGCTTTTCATCTCTTTTCTTTGGCTTTTTTGCTGGTTCTTTCATTATGTACGTAAAAAAAATTGTAAAACAGCTGACCCTGGTTTTTGTGTTCCTTAGTCACCAGGCCACTTCCATGGATGTTTCACAAACATGCATGCAGCCTCTTCGAGAATTTTAACTATCATTAAAATTTAATTTTCACCCTCCTAAGCCTAAAAGGTAGGTATTTTCCACCTTTTTCCTCTTTTATTTTATTTTTTTTTTTCTGTGTCAGAAAATACAAAACACCACAGAGATCTGTGGGACTGAAGTCTGGACCCTTCTGGCACTTACACTCTAACAGATATTTCTTTCAAATGAATTTCAGTTTTCATGATAACTCCCTATTACTGCTCAAGACTGTATCTGAAGAAAAATATAGAGAGGGGAGAGGCCTGAATGTATAGTACAATAGAAGCTGGAATATGAACAACCAGAAATAACTGGAATTTACCAGAACTGGAGCAGAAACTTTGTCTTTCTGGGATTAGGTCTTGGGTTTAGTCATTACTTTGAATACAAGATTGAGATTTAAATTGAGGCTCAAATTCTTAACTCCTACACAGGTTAGCTTATAAAATATCATCTGACTTGAGATCTGCCCTGTGCAGTACAGCCAGGACAAATATTTGCTGATATTAAAATAGCTTTGTCACAGTGTTTCTTGATAAAAGTTCATTTACAGGTAGCACAGCTTGCTAATGAAATAAAAAAAAAAAAAAAAGGAGGGATATATATAAAAAAAAAAGCTTACGTATATACACATATATGTATTTATATGTACATATAGGTAGTAATACTTCAGATATATTTATATATAAACTATATGTACTTTTACAAAAGCATGCAGTTGATTATTAGAAGTGTAGAAGCGTGGATCAGTTTTCTTTATTGATATATTGCAATCTTAGTTATAGAGAAGTTACTAGAACTACTAGAAGGAGTTCCTGTAATGCTAGTATAACTAACTCATTTGCAAGCTAATTTCTGAATGAAAGCTCTCTAGGTGCTTAAAATCAAGAGCAGCCTACAGTGATAAGTAGCTTATAATCAATTGCAAGTTTGTGTGATGTACGCCAGTGGAGTAATTTACTCTCATAGATTCTTATGTAAGAGTGAAAACTCTCCTAATATTTTATCCTAGGGGCAAAGACCCAGCACTCTAGATGGTGCCCAGAGAAGGGAACAAAAATATCTCATAACTGTGACATGTCCTGAAATATATATTACAGATAACAAAAGTAAACTATCACACTATTTGAAACTGTACAAAGACTTCAGATGGAGACTACCATATGTATACCCAAGTCTCCTTAATAGTCAGGGGATTTCAAGTAACTCTTGGCTATAATGCCCCAATTCTCTAATTGCATTAGTCTTTAATTATCAAAGCAGTAACACAGAAGCTTTTGTGCTATTTTCTTGGAGTCAAGGACTTCATATTACTGTCATGATATCAGACTTAATCTACTGTAGAAATCAAAAAAAAATCTTCAATATAAGAAGCTGCAATGGAAATAGAATAGGATGGGGAAAATGACATATACATTAGAACTATATTCTGAAAAACTAACTGTTCACAGATAAGATGAATAGAATCATAATTTCTGCAGATGTCTACTTCATAGTCAATTACTGGTAATACTAAAATTTTAAAGCTTTCATTAAAATTGCAGGAAGTATCCGTGCCGTATTGGGAAACATTATTAGTATTCCTAGATACCTCTTTACACAAAATCTTACAGGGAGGTTGATTTCTTAACCTTCCTTATCATGTTCTTGAAGTATGGTACACAGCTTTCTCCACAGAAG
This sequence comes from Tinamus guttatus, assembly GCF_000705375.1. The sequence continues at coordinate 32,287 of NW_010588367.1, read as the reverse complement.
GATTTACTATGGACTTATAATGCAGATACAATCAGTAACATATATAAGACCTTTACAAGAAAATCATTAAACCTATTCACATCACTGTCAAGATAGTATAAGTTCTTCCTAAAATATAAAATACAAATAATATAAATATCAGTCTTGCAGGAAGATATTACAAGATTAAGTAGGGTCATTTTGCAGTACTGAGACCCTTCATGTCACATCATTTTCTGTTTACATCTACTCTGAAATCTAAAGCCAGAATCTCAGTTTAAGTACTTCAAAATCACTCCAGTCAATAGGAACTCATCAACAGAGTGAATCACATCCTGTAGATTCAAGGAACCAAATAAGTGTCAGTAGTTGGCTTCTAATCTTGCAAGCAAATTTTTTTTACCCAGTCAATAACACCTAACCTGGAACACATTTACAGGATTGGATCTGTTCTTCAAAACCACAAAGTTTTAATTCAGTTAATATTTTATCTGTGTATTATACATGACAGGTTATGAAATCCTCTCCCTTATTTTAAGATTCTCGGCATTTCATGAACCTTCATTTTATAGCCTTTTGCTAGTGTAATCTTTGTACTACTAGCATCTCATTCTCTGAAGAATAGATGAATATATTTTAAACATTTATTATTATTATTATTTAGAAAATCAAGTGCTCTGAAAGGTAATTGCTTATTTTAGTTGAATATGTGGAAATCAGAAATAGAAACCTACTATATGAAAATGTTCAATAATTTATGAGATTTTTCTGTTTAGAAAATGAAATTTGATCTGTAAAAGTTGATAAAATATGTAACATCTTTGCTTAGATGGGGAAAAAGAGAACCAGACAAATGCTAGCAGTGTAGAGAAAGCTCCAGTGCATTAGAGCTTTCTTGTGCTGCTGTGGGTACTAAGATTAATGAACACAGAACAAATGGTTGACATATAACCTACCCATGGGAGTTCCAACGCCATAACCTTTTGAGTCTATGAGGCCTCCGATCTGTGTCAGGTTACAGTTCCGCTGTGTGACAAACTCAATGGTTGTCGACTCCATTAAAAATGCATAATCAGAGGTAAGCACACGCTGAATACCTTCTTCATTACTTTTGACAAGTACTGACTGCCTCCTGCTGCTCATGAAGGCCCACATCTTGTCGTAAGTGGAGATTTTCGATTTCTGAAAGATATATATTAGAGGTAATAGTAATAAAAATAATATGCTTTTAGGAAAGAAATCAAATTCTCAGTTGTACACTAATATTTTAGTACGTCACAGGTTTTACCAAGGGAGTCCTGTTAGGGTGGCTGCAGCTTTCATCTTTTCTGTAGAAAACAAAATAGCTAGATATATTCTTCAGAATTTGCATCATATTTTATTGGTTATAAAATTCTGTGATGAAGGCTTAGAATTATTTGAAGTCAATGGGAAGTTAGTAGAATTTCACCGTTGCCAAGTTCATCACCAATGTTTGTGAGTGTTACGGAAGAATCTGCTGGATTCTAGAACATTTGAAATTCTCACTTTGAATGATTTCTAATCATTCAGCTACTCTTGAGCAATTCTGAAAATTTAATCCACATTGTAGCAACTTGAAGTTATCAGGTATTCACAGATATGGAGGAAACAGCTGTGAAGGAGAGGACAGCAAACATTTTATCCATCATATAATGCAATGATACTTAGAGAAGGATTTTATCTAAAAGTAACATAGCCTGATCATAGAGATACTAGCTTTCCTGTCAAAAGCTGACTAGGTGAAAGTTTTTATATAAACTGAAGGCACTAGAGCAATGACATTTGTATATCATGTTTACCCCCATCCATTCAATAATGTTTCCAACTCAGATGAGTCAAAAATATACAGTAATATTAATCTTGCCTAGTAAAAAAAGTGTAGGAACAGAGCATGGAGGACTAGCATAATCAGACTTCTTAAGGAATCTTTCATCTATTAATCTTAGGCTTAAACATAACTTTGCTTTTAGCTCTGGGGAAGATACTAAACAAAGATTGACACTACAAACTGTTCTGAAGCTCAGCTGATTGGCAGCCCTAAATTCTGCCCCAGAGGAGAATTTGTAGCATATGTGGAATAAAAAGAGGAACAGGATGACTTTGTCCCTCTGCTGCGATACAATCTAAGACTTATTTCCCTCTGCCTGGGGACTTAGCAAACCAAATGTTTGAACTAACTGCATTTAACAAAACAGAAGACTTTTAGGACCATGCATGAACATACTGTTACTGTGTTGAACATGATATGTTACTAACTGAAAAAGACTTTAGTAATATTAAGGAAGAAAAATTTTTCTTCAGAATATGTTGAATATGATGAAATGATGAAATACACATAAAAATGTGTAGAAGAGAGGGGACCAAATAAATATGGATACCCTCCCCCCCCTGCCATAACCAAAAAAAAAAAAAAAAAAAGACTCTCTACTCATAGGTTTTGGCTTGAAAATCACATAATTTTTTCAAGCACTTAATATTGAGCCACAGAAAAAATTCTTTAAGCCCTATAGTTTGATTCCTTAGGAATTCAAATGACTATGCCATACTGAAATGATGGAAAACTAATTTTTGCAATACATGAAAACTTTGCCAAGCATCTCTATCATCATTTATTTATTTTTTTACCATACAATCTTTGCCCCAACAAACAAAATGGTAATTTTAGTGGGTGTTAAATAATTTGAACAATGTCAAAAACTGGCAGAGAAAATGATTTCTCATTTCTAGCATTGCTGGATAGATGCACTGCTAATGCATAAAGGGGAAAAAAAAAAAAAGAAGAAAAGCTAAAAGTGAGGTATAATACAACATAAAACAAGAATGAACTACATAAGGAATGAAGTATTTGTACACTTAGGTTGCAAAGATCATCCCAATGATGGAAATGCATTAGAAATGAGAATGTTTATTCTTTTTCATAGCATTGCTATATGTGAAATCCATGTGAAAAATACCTCTAAAGGACAGAGAGGATTCATACTGTGATGACTGATTTAATCAGCTACATTGGAGTGACAACTGCTATTGAACAAGATCAGTACTTGTGAGGGTAAAGGTCACAATCAAAATAAAAGAAAGAAAAGGCCTAGGACAGCATGCTTGCTGGAATAATTAAATATATTATTTATATATTATATAAATATATATATATTATTTATATTAAAAATAATATAACTTTAAATATGATTTGTTAGACTGTAGAAAACAAAGCAAAGCTTAGAAAAATAGTACACAGGGCCCTCAATTACCATAAAATAACAGGAAGCATGCAGTGACCCTGCACACTTTTCACATATAGGACAAATATTACAATGTTTTTGCACTGTTTTCTTCTATCCCTAAAAGATAAAGATCAGAACTGAAACTATGCCAAGGAAAATAGACCATGTACTTGTCACTGCTAAATCACTAAATTCTAAGATACAGTTTAACAATTCTTAGAAAAACATAATGTGTATTTGTTTTATGCAGAACAAGGATTTCTCTGAGGAAAAAAAAAATGAATTGGTGAAATACAGCCACAAATGATATATACATATATCTTTTACCTTTGGCAAAACACTGAGCAGACTCTAAAGACTAAAATCAGGAGGCCAGAACGATCAATAGAATCAGGAGCCTATTTGACACGTAAATGAAGAGGGTGACACTCCAGTACGTATATATTGCTTCTGGTAGTTTTGATTGTGTCATTCATACTGATAGAAGCAGATGCTGCAATTACATCATGTTTCCATCTTCTTTGTGTGCAAATCAATCCGGCTAATCAGCTTATATACTCCATCAATGAAATGTATTGTTTTATCTGGGTTAGTTCACCATGTTGTCTGATATAACTGGAAATCGCTGTCTGGAAAGCCAAACTAACTTGAAGTCAACTGGAAATGATGTCTGTATAAGATCACTTGTGATGACATGATTTATTACGCTTCTGTTTCCTCAGTAATGCTGAAGATAAGGAAGCTGCCTATGCTTTGTAAGATTTGAATTTCACTGGAGCACAAGAAAGCTAACTGGCTTGTCAGGATTGAAGAGGTTAAGCAAATCAAGAAGCTCATCTAGGGAGTGCATAAAATGGCATCTCTGACAGTGACATTCAGACGATGTCATCAGTGCCACGCTCAGCATTCATGAATTAAAGTTTACTAGGAAGTACCTGTGCATGTCAGAGATTATGGAAGGAAGCATTTCAAAGACTCTATATTAGTCTAGAGCAGTATATGTTTTTGAGGCCAGAAACAGGAGGGATCATTGTTGGTAATACATTGCTAATATGTATCCCGAAAGTACTGGCTAGAAAAGACAAATGTCTGAGCAGTGAGACTTTAGAGCACAAGGTTATAAAAATATCAAGATGTTCGATAAACACCAAAATAAACAAAGATCAAAGGACAAGGAAGCCAGTCTCATGATACAAGACAAGATGGGACAAATGCACACCAAAAAAAAAAAAAAAAAAAGTGTGCCAAGTAAATTCTGTTTTTTTTTTTTTTTTTCAAATACATTAATGGACAATTTTCTTTTACCAATATAATTCTACTTCTTTCCTGTCTGCTAAAGGCACTTGGGTGTCACAGGCAATGCCTCAGCTAAGCGTGCACACATGCAATATCTTAATTCAAAAGGGTTTGCAGTAACAAAAGAAAGACTGTAATTAAGGTTACAACCTGAATTTCTGAGGGGAAATATTAGAAAAAAAAATTAAGCTTAATTCTTATGCATATTTATTAAAAGTGACTAAGCCACACAGGAATCAAATCACAGCAATCTGTATTCAAAGAAAACAAATAAACAAACAAACAAAAACCCCAAAGACTCTCAAACCTAGTGTATACAGTGATAAATTGACTTTTATTTTACTGGCACTTCATTCTGAGCAGACATAAGTCTCTTTTCATGAAGAGTCTTGATTCTTTTTTTTTTCTTTCTTTTTAAGGCTAAAGGAACAATTCTTCCCATTTATTCTGACCTCCTATAAAACACAGACTATCAAATCTCAATTTTATATTCCTTCACCAAGCTCAGGACCTATGTGTTTGCACTGGCAAGAAGAATGACACACAAATAGTATACTCATAGTATAGTATATCCATCTATACTGGCCTTTTAGCAAAGTGCTTGACATTTTGAAAGACTGACAGTCTCCTACAACCTAGTCTTCCACAACCAAGTGGCTGGTTGTCACTTCCACAACCAGTGACAAACTGATAAGATATGGCCTGGAAAAATGGATCACCTGTAGGCAAAGTGTCTATGGAGACAAGCAGGAAGGGTGGTGGTGAATAGCTCAAAGTCAAATTGGAAACCGATCATGAAACAAGTTCCTGGGGTCAATACTGGATCCAGTAGTATTCAAAATCTATATAAACAATTTCACAGGATAATGGGATTGTATGTGCCCTTACCAAAACATCTACAAATGACACCAAGTAGGAGGAGAGGTAGTTAGGGTAGAAGAAAGAGCTACCATACCAGACCTCTACAGGTCAGAAGATTAGGCTAGCAAAAATTGCATTAGGTTTATCAAAGATAAATGCAAACTCTTCCACCTAGTACAGAGTAATCCCAAGCATCAGTACTGGGGACCAGCATCAGGCTGGGAACTAACTGCAAAGAGTGTACCTTGGCATAAAAGGATACAATTGGACAGCAAGCTTAGATTATGTCACGAGTGTGTCCTCATGGCAATGAAAGCAAACGTTATTCTGGACTCCATCAGCAAGACTACAGCTATCAGAACAAGGTATGTGACTATTCTACTCTATTTGGCACGCATTAGACCACACCAGGAATACCATGTCCATTTTTGATTCTATCAGTTCAAGGGAGACACTGAAAAAATACAGAGGGTCCAGTAGAGGGTAACCATGGTGACCTGAATGTTGGAGAACCTTACTTAGAAAGAAAGGTTGAAGGACATGGAGCTGTGCAACCTATAGAAGGGAAGACTCAGCAGGATCTATCCAGTCTTCCAGTACCTAACAAGAAGGTTAAAAGAAGACTAAGGCACTCTCTCTTCACTAGGATGCATGCTTACAGGGCAAAAAATAATGGCACAAGTTACAGAAGGGAAATTCTGTCTGCATATAAGAAAAAAATCTTCACCCTAACAAAATTAAGCATTGCAAGTGTTGCCCTGATAAGTGATGGAATCTGCCTTGCTGGAAATAGTCAAGATTCAGTTTGAAAGGGCCCTCAAACCAAAGAAGGATAAGGGAAACTAATGTCTTCCTTTCAGTAGAAGAGCAAGTCCCCTTCAAAAAGAGGATGCTACCTCCATAGGTTCCTTCCAAAATAGAGTTTTTGTGATTTCTATGATTCTTTATCAGTTTAAAGTTACATAAAGTGACAAATGCTTCCCAAGACTTTTCACTGTATGCTGTTGAACATTGAAATTTTTCCTTCTTCTTTCCTCTAAGAAAACAAAACAAAACATATGACTTCCCTTACGAAAAGTTACTGAGAACTTGTGTAGTGTATACATCAAGCCAATGGCAAACACTTAGCTTCAAAAATATGTGTTTCCTTAAGTCTTTTTCACACTTAAATTCTTTGAATCTTGAATGCAGTCATTCCAATTTTTTCATCCATAATCCCATTGAAAAAAAAAAACACTGAACACCAATATGAACAACCAAGCTGAATTGCCTATATAATACATGTATTTTATTCATTCCATATTCAGTTTTGTAAATTCAATGTTTTGTTTTAACAGATTCTCTAAATCCACATCTATGTAGCTCTGCATAAATCAGAAAATATATTTCAAATGTTGTTAGTAACTGCAAAAGCACACATATATCTCAAGAAATCTTTCCAAATATCAGAGGGCTAGCTGTCAAAGGTACGTGAGGTAGACATTATGAAAGCCCTTCTTATGGTCCACAGCTGCTTTTATGGTCCATACTTGCAATATGTCTCCAAAATTTTAGGCCATTGAGAATTAGTATAAATTATGGAGAAACAAAGTTAATTATTTATTATATTTCAAATTGTAGTATTACAAGCTTAAGGCTGAGAGAGCAAACCAGTATCTTTAAGGTAAAGAACATTTCAGAAATGCTGTAACTGTCCTCAATCATTCTAAATACAAGGAAATTCAAAGACAAGACTGTTTGACTTTGAGCAAATGACGGTAAATAACTGAAGCAGTTACATGAATCTGAACATAACTTACTGTATTTTATTTATTTTTATATTTTCACAATATCAGAATCACAATATCGTCTGTTTCCAGATATTTCATTGTTTTGTATGATTAATGTAAAATAAGTTTTAAAGAGCAAATATAGCTTTTTTTTTGAAATACCTTAGCTAATTCTACACTCCAAAACCTAAAGCTATTTTTCTGCAGGAGCAGAAGAAGTATATTTACCTATTTTAACAGAGTTTAATGCACTCAGTGTAAAGCATAATTTGATCTTAGTTGCATATCTGTACCTGATGCTTCCATAATATGGTCTGATGCCACAGAAATTCCAAACACATCATACAGTTTTGAAGCATAACTCTAGGATAAAGTATAGCTTTTGCAGAGCACTGTATTATTCACTGTCACTTTAAGTATACTTAAAAGTAGAGTGAAAGCATTGCACATTCCTCCACCTGTGCCAGACAACAGTCCAGACTTAGATCAGCCTAACAGTCTTTAATCACAGATTTCTATCAAACAGACAGATTGTGCTAATACAGGTGAATTTCTGGGTATCATCTTATTTTCTGACCAGATTTTCACTGGTTATAACAATTTGCAAATGATCTTTGGAGTCCTGTATATTTTTTTTAGGTCTCCTAGAACTGTATCACTGGCATTTCCTCAGTCATCAAAGAAAAGTATAAAAGACACCATTTCCTTTTATTAGACTCATTGATTCTGACTTCAGGGCATTTTTTTTCTCTATTTTTGCAGAACTGCTGAGGCCTGAAAACCCTTAAGTGAACCAGACGTTTTAGATTTTGTTGTGTCAGCACAAAAACAATAAAACCAGTGCATACAGTGCTGTCTCCTTCATAACGGTAGTTTTTATGGTCCATAGAGCACAAATGAAAAAAGGTGTTCCTGCCAAGAATGAAGTTACAAGGAATGAAAAATGCAATGCTAAGAAAAATACATTTTTACTTTCTTCCCAATTGTGCTGACTTTTTGTTTTAAAAACAAAGGTTTTCAACAAACGTTAAATATTTAAAGTAATTCATGAGTTAAAAATTATGAATGTTACTGAAATAAGATTTCATCATCAGCTTTGACCTGGAAATAAGTAAGGATTTTATTTCTCTAAAATTACTAATGGATTTCAGAAAATTTACTTCTCTTTTATACCAGAATGATTTATAGTCTGCTACTGGATTATAATTCATGTCACAACTGTTCTTTTTATTAAATACTATGGAAGATGACGTGTGATATTTTTCTGTAAGTTCTGTAAGTTTCTCCCTTTTATACATAGAAATAAGACATTATAGCAATTTAATCTCCTTTTAAAGCAAACCCTATATTCTGCATTCTTCTTAAAGATAAATCCACTTCTGTTCATTCTGCCTGCTGGCAGATGGAAACTGCAACACAAAATTCCACACTTCCTTTACACTTTATCTTAAAGCAACCTCCTTCTCCAAAAGCAGTGAGTGAATATTGCCACAATTATATGCATAATCTCTGAAACTTGAAACTGTGCATGAAGTTCACAGTGTCTGTTTTAAAATTTACCTTAAACAGGGTGAGAATTTTTCATAATGATGCATATTTAATGACAGTTTAACAGCAGCATCTGCATTGGCATGGAGGACGTTAGTGCAATCCTCAAAACAAAATTAATAGGCACTATATCCAAAACACTACTGTTTGTTTTTACAATTTGAAACTTGTTGGGCAGTATTTGCAATCAAACTCATAGCATTCAAGATCTTAATTAAGAAGTGAAAGAAAGTCCATTATTATTGTTAATTTATTGCTCCAAATATATAGTGTGTTTTTATCTTTGTAGAATTCTGAAACTTAACAGCAGTTACATTGACATTTTTTTGCTTTTGGTACATGCCAAACAGGAGCTGTAGCTTTGTTATTGTCTGTAATCACAGTCATCAAAATCAGTGGAGTGGCACCAATATAGCTTGGCATACTTTTTGCCTAGTACCTTCCCTTCATCAATTCTGTTGTGTGGCCTAACAAAATGCTGAATGTTGAAATGGGTAACATTTTGCATATTTCTTATAGCTCATGTAAAATACTTGCCAGCAATAGTTTTGCAAAAGTTTAAACTGAGACATTTTGGAGAAAATGGGATTTGGGTTCAGCATCCTGTAGTTTTTTACAATATTAAATAAATTACCAACAACACTGGAACATGTGTGTTAGATAAGAACAGCAAATCTCTTGCTCTGTAATCGTCTGACCTTGGTCAGACTAGAAAATTTGAGTTAATTCAGGCAAACAAGATTGGCACTATATGTAGTTTATATCAAAAGTATAGAGGAGTGGAAAGGTACTGATCTGAAAAACAGTTTCTTTGTTAGCAAAGCTAACAGATCTTGGAATTCTTATGGCAGTTTTATCGTCAAACATCTGTAGTCTCCTAAACAATGTACTTGAGGTAATAGGCAATATAACACTTAAATAGCTGCTTTCCTCCAACAACTGAGAGTTTAAAAAAGAAATTTTAGGAACTGGGATGACATACTGCAGTAAAAGCAAAATGATTGCTGAAAAATACATCTGTTTCATAGAGATGATTTAATGTATGCTTTCCCAGTCATCTATTCAAAAATATTTGCAGATGCTGAGTTATATACTTTCAATTACTTTTTAGCAGTAATCATAAAGGCCCTATCTAACTTTTAGAAGGTGATAGGGAAAGGAATTAAGTGGTAGTATTGAAAAACTTGCATAATATGCAAAAAGACAGAATAAGAGACAATTAATGTGCTTATTTGCATGCTGAAATTTGGACATTTATGGTGAGAACAGACAATGTAAACACATCTGATAATGTAAAGAAAGGGATATAGTACATTTCTGAAGACTAAGAAAGTTCTGCAACTTTTCTTCCTCCTTTACTTTTTGGAACAGACAGAAACATGCCAGTACATGCCAGGATAGAGAGAGGAGTCCCTTCCCAATATTATTAACTGTTTGATCCCAGATTGATCAGAGAGACACTATCAGAATTAGTGGGAGTTAAGTAATTTTGAATTCACAAGAAAACAAAAGGGAAGATCATCATCAACTAATCAATTTGACCATTTAGTACATTAAATCAGCTACATTATTTTTTTCTAGTATATAATACACCAAAACTCAACCAAACTCAAAGCTAGGATTTCTCCACTAATTCTGTCCTAAACTATGTAATTTTGTTTATTACAAAGTAGTTATGTTTTAATAGAGAACTGAACTATGCAGAACCACTTGACATAAAGATGGAAAAGACAATTTTGAGTCTTTCGATTATTGGGTGTGGTTTCTTCACACACACAAAAAAACTAAATTTCAGCAATTTGATATGTTTCTGTGGGGACAAAAAGAGAAACAGATCAAAAAATCATGCACTGTCAAAAAGTAATTTTGTTATTTGTCCTGTAAAAAGCTAATGGGAAAAAATGAAATAAAATAAACAGTTTCATATAAAGCTGCACAACTGTAAGTTTTTTTTTTTTTAATTTTAAAGGAATACATTTGCTAGCTTTGCTACTAAAACCAATCAGACTTTTTCTGGATGCAATCAAACTGTTCTGTTCTATTGTCTCAAATGGTAACACCTGGGACTACAGTGTTTGACTTTATTCCCTCTTTTATTGTTTTAATTAAATTAGTTGTAAAAAATCAGAAAATTCCTCATAATCTGTGGATTTTTATGGAAAAAAATCAATAAACAGCTTATTTAGAAAACTTCATCAAATATAACAAAATATGTATCAAATAACAATAGTGAAAGATAATGTCATAATCTTGACTGACTTCATGTTCTCTGTTCAATATGTTGTAGAGCACTGAAAGCAAACAGAAGGCAACAAATGTAAAGCAAGGGCACAAAAAACTCTCAGAATTTATTCTAGTTTTTACACCACTTCACCTATATTTTTCTATTTGTCATACAGTTTTTAAAAAATAAATAGTTGCATTGATAGGGCTTTGATTGTAATTTGACCCTTGAGAAATGTTAAGAAAGCCACTTTCAATGCCTGTTGTGGTTATATTGGTTTCAAGTGTGTTTTGTGGCAATACTCAAAACCTGGGTTCTCTGCATATTTGAAGACAAGCAGCTAAAGCAGTAACTGTCCAAATAACTTTCAACATCACATGATGATTTTTTTTGAAAGTAAAGAAATAATTACATATCCATATTGAATATTGGTCATTTGCTGAGTTTGCCTAAAATGGTGTCAATCAATATAATAGGTTTTTCTAATGAGTACCTGGGTCAAAAATCGATTGGACTGATGCACTACCAGCTCATTTTATAATAATCAGCTACAGGCAGATGATAAGCACTGTTTTCCAGCAATAAAATGGATTAAAAAAATGCTTTAAGCTGTGTAGCTCTAAAAACTTTTTTTTTTTTTTAACTTTGGTCATAATAACCTTATCAATGACTCTTACTGTTACATTTTAGCAGCAGGAACTTTAGTAGTGTGCACACTATGCTTTCAACAGCATTTTCTAACTGGAGGGCATGTACTTTACTCTTACCAATTTGCATTTATACTCTTATAATTTGATTCTGCTTTATGTTTATTTGACAAAGTTCCACAGAACCTTCCAGGAAGGTGATGATTTACTGGAGGTCTATGGGAAGAATAGCTTCATTTATTGGGTTATTCCTCCCCAGGGACAGGACTTGGCATTTTGCACTATCGAACTTCATGATGTTCCCAGCAGTCTCCTGAGGTCCCTCTGAATGGCAGCACAACGTTCTGGTCTCTCTCCATTCAGTCTTGATCTCTTCTCTAGAGCTATTCAGTCTAGAAAAGGCATTTGAAAGAACCGTAGGAAAAGTCTCCTTGTACTAATATTATGGTTTGGAAAATATTATGATTTGGAAAAAAAATTTTCTTTGCTTTTTTTGTTATGTTAAAGAAACATTATTTTCTCTTTGCCTATATTTTCTGGTCTATCAATATTCATTTCCAGAAGCAGAATATATCATTGTGTTGTTTTGTTTGGTAGGGGTAATGACTTGATTTAAGGCCCTATCCCTTCTTATTTTCCTTTCCTAGTTTTACAGATGCTAGATCACTATCATTTTTAGACGACAAAACAGTATTCCCATTGCCCAAGCATATGAGTCAACCATTTGAAAACTATTTCTTTGTTCAGCCTTAGGAAGTTTATTTTCTTTGTTCAAAACCCAGTTCTCATAATTCTGTTTGATCTTTCTCTAAAATGTTCCATATTTCTCTTTCTATTGATTAGGAAAAAAAAAAAAAAAAGTTTAGTTTATCTTGATATTTCAGCCCCAAATGCTTGTGTTAAGCCCTACAGAGAATTCATTAAAACTTGCCCACTGTGCCTTAGCAATCCGAATCTGATTTTGCAAGACCTTTATTTCTTGCTTTTAAAATTTCAATGTCTTAAACCACTACCTTATTTTTTTCTATTTGCCTGCACCAAAATACCTGTGTTCAACTCAGCTGCTTTGACCCTTACTCATATACCTATGATCAATGCCTAAATTAGAGATTTATTAAGCATTTGCTTTGACCAGATCATTTTTTCTTCTTTACATGAATTTGCTTCAATCTGGAAGTTGACAAGAAGCTTATGGCAATCTTATTTTCTCCTCTTTTAAAAAGTCTTTATCTAAGTAGCAGCAAATACCATAGCTGCAGTGCAGTACCTTTTCTTCTAAATTGCAGGGCAATCCATTTACTCAAAGTAACAAGTGTTGGAGAAGGAGCTAATATGAGCTCATGCATAAATTTACGTGTCTTTGGCATCAACATTCTGACCTCTGAGACGACTATGATTAAGCTGTTTCTTACTGTCTACACAGTTGTCCTAGACTGATTTACAAATTATACGTTAGTCTGCTTCATTTTTTTTATCAGCAGTGAGGGAGATGCAAGAAAGCTAACAAATCATATTCATTAATTGATATAATGTACGGCAACTCAGTGAAACCATCATTAAAAAATCCTTTAATTTTCCCTAGGTATCCTGCAAGCAACAATTAATTTTTCTTTTTAGTTCCTCTAATTCTAATAACTACCCACAAACTGATACTGAATTTATAGTCATTTTAATATTTTTGCTTGACTACATTTCTGCATGTTTTTGTAGATTGAAAACCTTCATTTACTAAGAGAAAATTGCATTTTCTGATTTTTACAGGAAGTTTTGTCCCTTAAAAATTACAATCTGAAACAAACATAAAACCTACTATGTTATGTATGTCAAACATATAAATTGTGTATGTATTGGATGATTTGGATTCAGTTATATGCTTTGAATTTAATCCTAACATTTCAAAAAAAGGAATTTTCATAGATACTCTATATTTTTGAGGAGATGTATATGGAGGATTTGCAGCTGTGGAATAGTAAGAGTTGACATTTGATTATGCTCAGGGGTCCTTAACAGAACTCTAGTCACAGATAGCTAGTTTGGTATGGGATGCAAACAATGGTCAAAAATAAACAGGAAGAAGTGAAAGATACATTTTAGCGAACACTCAAGAACATAAATTTTATGGACCTCTGACATGATAGTCACTCAAAATTTCTACTAGTCTTTCTTGATTACAGTTAGATTGCTTGATTGAATGGAATCAATTATATTTCTGTTTTCTGCTAAATGTTTCAGTAACTCATTAAAACACTAAACAAAGGAAAGCATTGGTCTTTTCAAATCATACTCATAAAACCAGCAGCAAATGCATTTCATTTATGACATTATGGTGCAGATTGGCTAGAACAAAATAACATTGATATCATCAGCTATCATTCATTGCTGAAATTTTGAAAGACATCACTGGAAACACAAGCCATAAAATGACTTGGAAACTGAAAGACTTTGAAAGAAGACTTAGAACTCAGAGAAGAGAGGGTATTAATGGAAACATGAGTTTGTAATCATTCTTTTTTCCATTGTTACTCTCTTTAAGTAACATCAGAAATTGTTATGCTATTTTGACAGATAAAGCTGAAATAGTTGTATCCATTCTCCTAGGTATGCTTAGATTTAAAGGAAGGCATTTTTCTTAAAGAATACAGTAGTGCGTGGTCTATGTACCATCTTTAATTTCCATGACATAAACTGAAAGACAGTTCTTCATAAACTGAAGAACTTTCTAAATTATCGAGCTTTTTAATTTAGACATTAAATTAAATTATCTTTAGACATTATTAGACATTATATAAATTATCAAGCTGATGTGTTCATTTGGATAATGTAGACATATTCTTTACTTTTACAATAAGAAGTTTTTGAATTGTCATATATTTTCAGAGAAAAATCAGCTTGGTCAAGCTTTTTTAAAACCAAAAAAAAAAAGAAAAAGAAAAAAATATATTTCTAAACAGCCTTATTTTGTTGTTGTTTCTTTCAGTGGGCAGGCAGGAAGGAGACAATTCAAGAAACTATTATTTAGAAAATTAAGCTATTTATTTAAGTTAAATTATAAATATATATACATAATATTACATATATGTGTATATATGTATATATATATATACACTATATTAAGTTATTTTTATGAAATGCTGCAGTTAACCTAAAGGGCTATAGGGCTATTTTTTTTGTCCTGGATTTTCTCCCAAATAATCAACCCATGACTGTTTGACAGGTTTTGCCTCTGTCAGTAATCCAGGAGGAGAAAAATGTTTTGATGTCTAAAATATTCCTTCAGATCAGGAAAACCAGCATAAAATACTAATCAATATGCTATTGTCATATGTTCTTTAATATCGTTTCCAACGATCCATGACAAAGCCTTTTTTTTTTCCTTGAAAACATTACTTCTGAGAAAATCAACTACCATGAAATAAAAATCTTCATCTTCTCATTTGGTATACCAACAGCCTCACTATAAAGCCATTAGTGAAACTTGCATCAAGGCATGCATAACATTGAGAATGACTGCTGCTTCTTGTTAAAGAAAAGGTAGACTGTAGAAATAATTTTAAGCAGAGCACTTACTTAATAGAGACAAAAAGTACCAAGATGTTACTCAATGAATATGCAGATTCTTTTTAACCACTTTTCCTTTGGCCTTAATTCTTTGATTCTTTGCAACACTTGTCCAAAAGATCCCTAAAGCAGCCAATTCTTACCAACAGTACATCTCTCAATAAATCTTCCTATACAGCTATATTAATTTATACAGATCTCTTTATACAGATATACATGCACACACTTATCTCTCTGTGCATGCATAGGTATATACACGTACATGCATTCACGTATATGCATGTATATATTAATTTATGTGTGCATATATACATATAAATACACGCATATACATGGGATTGCAATACAATTTTTAAGATTTACTGTATTTTAACTGCATTGAATCTTTATAATATTCAATTCACTGCTTCACAGAACAGGAAATGTCTGATATGCTGAAACAGCCAAACTGTTGTCTTGCTTTCCATTGGCATTTCTGCACATTTCTTAAGGTATCTGGAAATGGGTATCTCCTCATACATTTGTGAAGGTCTGCCAAAGACAGGTCATCTGAGAGGGCTTAATTTTGAAATCTCTTAGGAAGTAAACTTCTCATT
This sequence comes from Tinamus guttatus, assembly GCF_000705375.1. The sequence continues at coordinate 16,567 of NW_010588367.1, read as the reverse complement.
ATCCATTCAAGTAGATGTCTTGTGGCTAGAAAGCTAGAGGTCACCTGAACAAAATATGATGTTGTTCTGGGCAAATATTGACATGCACACACAAAAAAGGAGTTGTTCTGGTATAGGAGAAGATTTTGATTCCAACTTGATCAGATGAAGTAAGAGGTTAGGAGGGAGAGCCAGAATGAAAGTTGGTGACCCCACACAGCAGCATGCACTCATCAGTTCACTCTCTTTGGATATGATACCTGCTCCCCACACCTGACTGAAGGGGGTTGGTTAGAATCTTTTGCTATATGGTTTCTCTCTTGTGATGGAGAAAAAGCTTTTAAAATAATCATTTTGATAGACTCAAAGGCATCCCTGGACATGACTACTTCTGACAGAAGTTTGTCTGAAATAGATCTTACCATGAAGGATTCTGCTTTGGACAAATAGGAATTGTCTGATTAAATAATCTGTAATGCCAAAATCACATTTCTCACTTCATCCTGGATTTCAGACATGAAATCTATCAGTTCACGTCAAGCCTTTAAAAGTCAGGCATCTAAACTGGACCTGATATGTAGGCTCCATATATTGTTCAGGGAGAGACATCAGGGAGCAACATCAATGAGAGTAACCCATTCTCCCAGTTTTAGACTTTGTTTTTGCACTTTTTGTATTGCTCATTCTCCCTAATGTTCCTCTTTTTCTCTACATTGACTTGTTAAGGCAGCACAAGCACCCAGATTCACTTAGACTCAGAACTTTTAGAATGCTACAGAGAAGGGAGATGGGTTTCATGTCATTTTTTACTGTCATGAACTCTGAGCTTCATAGAATTTTAATTTGATTTTTGAAAAAGGTGCACCAGCTCACAGGTTTTTAACCTTGATATATCCAGCATTCTTGACCAAACTTAAGTGTGTGTGTTCATAAATAATGTATAAATAGGCAGAGAATGCCATAAAATTAATTTGATTATAAAAGTAAGGGTACACAGGTGCAGCTCTCACACATGCATTCAATTTGAGCCTAACTCTAACCAAAAAAAAAAAAAAAAAAGACCACCAAACTCTTTGCTTACCTGACTGTTTATAAACAGCTTCAATTTGCCTGTCATACTCAGAGTGAAATATGAGCACCACCATTTTTGTCAGGATTTTAAAGACAAGATGATAGAAAAGTAGAAAGACAAAAAGGCAGAACAGTATTGAGATATCAAGAATTTCAATAGAGATATTTCATCTAGGGACAGTTGAAGATAAGGTCTGATGATTATCTAAATATAATACTAGAATTCTGGTTTTTAAAAGATATGTCAATTACTATTATTTATACTTTTCTAAGACTTCATTCTAAAAATAGTTATTAATATTTTTCTACCAGACTTATTTTAGTATTTGTTTAGTGTCCAAAACATAATAAAAGGAAGTGTGTGACAACAGGGTAGCCAGCAACTATCATTGCTCTCTGAAGAGACAGCGTCTTTTATTGCATCTATTATTGCTTTGTAATATCACTGCTTGTAACACTAAAAGTTAGTGGTACAGTGCCTAAATATCTGCTACGAGAGTCTTTATTTTTATGTTAACAAAAAAGACATATGGTAGACATTTTATGACTGCCTGAAAACTAGCAGACATCCACCCTAGGGTGTCACCTTGAATGGCTAACAAAGGGAGTTGTAATAAAATGTAAGACGGGCATGTCTATTTGCTAGTACCAAGCTATGTGAAGCCTTGTGGATGAAAGAGCAAAGGCAGCAGTGATTTGATTGAACATTTATTCTAGTCAAGAAGAGGTACTTTAAATAGTTTTCAAGGTAACTGGCTCTGAGCGTGAAATCTATAAATATGGGTACAAACAGGTTTCCAGTGCTGAGGAGGAAGACAATCAGAAAAAAATAAATAACAAACAAGACAGTTATGTGAAAGAATATTAAAAATACTGCTTAATAAAAAAAAGTAGAAGAATTCAAAAAAAAACCTATATATTTGTCCCTTCACTATCATTGTATTCAACTGACTAAAAGATACTACATCTTTGTTTTCACATTGAAAAAGACTTCTTCAATAAATACATCTATTAATGTTAATGTAGCATTTGCTACTACTTAATCCTTATCTCTGCCTTGATTCAGTAGCAGGAAATTGAGGAGAAATATTTCTGCAAAATTTCAGATTTTTTTAACATATAATTATCATGCAATATATTAGATCCTTGGACACTACTGTAGGCTTTCATGTATAAGGCATTTGAATACTTGACCTAGAAATTGCTACTTGATCGGTAAAAACATTCAAAAACAATATCACTTTCAAATGACTGAGTACTGATTATCTACTTGCTTCAAAACTAATGTTATTTTTCAACATTTGACGAATTACAAAAACTAGCTAGGAGAAAGTAGTATTTCTACAAAGTAGTCTTCAAATAAGAGTCATAAATACTTTATTTTGAGTTGATAACAGGTCACTTAGAAGAATTTAAATGTCTTGCATATATGACTGCCCATAAGGAATATTTGTATTTTAAAATAGATCCGTCTACAGCCTTAATTTTCTATGTTATTTTTGCTCTAGAATCTTAATATCCAGTCACAATTTCTGCATAAAATTCCTGCACCCAGGAATATGTATGTACAATTTTAAAACTAAAATTTTCAATTGTTTTTAGCTGTTTATTTTCTCCTTTTATCTTCAATCCCTTTTACTGAAAATCTGCTGCAGGTTGTTAAACAACCACTAAGTGAACTTCTGGATATTTGTTTTCATATATTTTGCTAGACATAAAGACATTTACTACATGTCAGTTTGTATATACTTCTATGAAAAAAATCCCTTTTTTTATAATGGCAAATCATATTTCTTCCCACAGCTGGTATATCTTCATTAGATATACATTATATATATTTATGCAGCTACAAAATATACCAGACACTTCTGAGCATCTGAAAAGAAAGCAAACGAGTGATGGTTTTGTGCACTGGACTCTACTCGTCAGTGTGGGTACATTCAACACCAACACCTACTATGCCCAAACAATCACGTCTTCCAAAATTTCAGCCTAACAGCAGACTTTGCATTTCAACACATGAAAAAATTAAAGACAACAACACAATATCTTGTGTAACAACCTATGCTTTCAATAACATGCATATATTTATGCAAATAAATGCACAGGATTTTAAAACATCGCACATTCTTTGCCAGTCCTCTCAAAATGCTTAAAGGGAGACTGCTCGGATTGTTAATGTCCAGGAGAAAGACATTTCTATCTGTATTTCCCCTACAGACACTGGCAGATGTGAATAAGAAAGTCTGTCTTTATTGCTGATGTCCTTTTTGAGAACTAAGATATCACAGCTATCAACAGGGTAGAGCAAGATGACCATGCAGGGAGTACCTCAGCACTTCTTTCCCCTTCTCCATACCTTTCAACTCCTTATAATGAAGAGACATAGCTTAATTAGGTCATGAAAATAAAGGTCAGCCCTTATAGTATAGTATTATTTACATATTTACATATTTACATATTTACATTTGTGATGAATTTATAAGGAGTTTCTTAGCAATTTATCTAGAGTTTGCTGGAAGGTAATACGATGAATCAAATACTATGAGGCCTTTTTTGTATATTATTTTCACTTGAGTTTCATTCCTAAAGTTACTTAGAAAATAATCCATTTTCCATTAATGAGAGAAATAACTGCATGCCACAAGAGCCTTTTCCAGTATTACAGCACAGTGATCATGTCATTAATAATGCCTGGAAATTATATTGTCTTTCAAGGGTTAGGAAGAGTGCAGACATACTGGGGACAGCACAGAGATAAAAGACTCGTGAAAGGTATTTGCACTGTCCTTTTTTATTGCTGAACCACCTGATGATTTAAGGTCTTTAGTATATGTTTCTAATTAGTACCTTTCCACCAATACAAGTGAATGAGCAAAGCTTTGCTCCACCAAAATGAGCAAAGACGACTTGTGTTCTGTGTGGGGGACTGCTAACTTGAATGACACGAAACACCTTCAAAGACAAAAGACTTTAAATACTTTAGTCTCAAACTAATAGGCCAGGCTCTGAAGATATAAAATACATCAGATCCTATCCTCCACAGGCAAAATCCCAGATAAATAAGCAATAGAATCATATGCCTGCAGTTTATCCTGTACAATGCATGAATTAACATCTGAAACTAGCTGTGAGGCCCAGTATTGATGTACAAGGTTGGAGCCTCGAGGAAATTCTGAATGGTCAAAATCAAGCCCATGCTGCACATTTTCTTGGTGCTCAGTTGCATTTCAAGATAATGTGAAAACCCACAAGTACAAGTTTGTATTTTGAAATTTTATCGTAATCTCAAACACAAGCAAATCTGCTGAAGGCTACTGGATCTCCATCTTGTATCTAGATGGAACAGAAAAACAATCATGAAATAACAATCTCCTATAGACATTTAACTATTCTATGAGGTAATGTGGCGTGTTATAGGTAGTCAAATGTGGTAGATGCATGCTAAAATGGATTATATACATCAGTAGAGTCCCCATTTTTTATTCTATAAAATATGACAAAAGAGAATTGAATCATTCTGAAGCATGAACAAACTCCATGAAGTATAAATGTGTTCCTGTCTATGACATGCAGGAGCTTTATATAATAATCTACATCTTATTAGGACATCAAAATGTTATCTTTTAAGAAGAATAAATTTCAATTTATATACAGACACAGTTATAACAAAACTGCACTGGAAGAACACTGTCAGCTAGTTTATGTTTTCCAATTATTTATACTCTAATGTGACAGAGAATAGATTCCAAAATAGGATGACAAATAAAATAAATATGTGTAAAAAAAAGTGACTGTGGATAGATCCTATATATTCAAAAGTTTCTTGTTTACCCAGACATTTCCATTTGAAAGTGGGATTAGTTTTGAAATGGCTAACGATAAGTGTCTCTGCCTGACAGGTAAGTGTGTGGTAAACAGTCAGACTCTGAACATGATGCTGAAGTAAATCATGTCTGTGGAAGAGGTACTGAAAAAAGACAAGAAGGGGGCTAACGTGCAGATTTATGCGCTTGTGCTTTCAGGAGAGATGATAGCATGATTCTATGAGCCCTATTTGTCAAACCTGTGAATAAATGCTGTCAATTGAATTATTTGAAATGTACTTTCTTCCACAGATTTTTCATCTATAAACCAATGTATTTTGATCATCTAGGACATTATTAGCTGGGTCTGTTACTTTTGTCTTGTTCTCAGATATTTCATGTCCTTCTGGTCAGGAATTAAATACATTTTCCAGGATGGCTGATACTACTATAACATGTTTTTGTAATTTTTAATTTTTTCATTTGTTTACCTTTATTCAGAGTGATCTACAAACATGAATTGCAAATACAGATTTACCTATCCATAGCTGTTTAGAAAAATTAGAAGCAAAGAGTATGACAAAATCAGAACATGTCTAATTAAAAGTGTGTCTGTTTCTTCGTCTTCTTTTAACTCTCATTGTATTTTTTGATTCACAGAATAAGAATTTCTTATAGTCTTTGAAAATGTCAATTGTGAACATATTTACTTCTATGATAAAAATAGTGTTGTAAAGGGAGTATTATAAACCTTTATAAGTTTATAATGGAGGAAAGATGAGTTAGCAAAATAAAGACACATAGTATTGATGATGTAGAAAAAAAAAAAATTACTTGTAAATTAATTGTAAAAATGCCACTGAGGTGCTGTTATAGGGTGATTATATAGATCTCTTAAGACTCTTGGAAGTACCGAGCAACAAGCATTTTAATAAAATAAAAAGCAAGAAAAGTATTTACTGCTAGACGGCAACTTGAGAGTTTAAATCTGAAAAGAACTGAATGACCATTACTTACCAATCTACTGAAAAGAAACTTTCAAGAATAATTTGTATTCTGAAAATACCCCTTACAATGAGATTACCACAGTGAAGGTAAAATAGTGAACGGATCATGCTCTCTAACTACTTATAAAGGATACTGCCGTAATACACTGAATGCGGTTATGACCAAAGCATAATAAAATCAAATATATTCTATGTAGATGGGAAAAAAAGCTTTCATTATTACTAACTAGTGTAAACTAATTACTGAAACACATTGACACAAAATCAAGTAAATTGACTACAAGATTAATCCTTGCAGCAAAACTATATGACTTCATGTGTAAATTGGAAAAGTATGTGTGTACCTATATGTCTATATACATATGTATTTGTGTATGTATCTACACACACACAGTCTGTTTAGGCTATCAAATATTGCTCTAGATGTTCAAGTTTATGTATGTGCTGAGGGAGGTCCGTCTAGAAAACTACAGTTCTTCTGAGCTATGAATTCGTTAATGAATTATTATCCAAAATTATCAATATTGCTACTGATCCTTTATTTAAAAACATACACATTTCAGGAGGCAACATTAGCTTGTTGTATTATACTAAATCCTGTGTCCTGCAAGTGTTAACATGCAATGGGAAGAAAAAAAAAAAAGTAATAGGAATTTAGACTGCTTCCATACCATTCTAGGTCAAGGAATCTGACATAGAAAACAAGCATGTATTATTTGTTGTTATAATAAATAGAAGTTTTAATGCTTAAGGGGGCAAGATAACTATATAGATATTGAAACAGGAAGTCTACTATTAAAAAGTTTAAAAGAAGTCTGTCTCATTAGGAAGAACAGAAATAGAGTCTAGCCCTTGTGTGATCCTCTTCAAAGAGCTTTAATTTTGACAAGTAACAGCTCAGAGATTTCTTGCATACTTTTTTCCCACTCTGTGAGCCCAGAGAGCTTAACTCCTTGATGTTGTTGCTGCTACCTTTCTCCCATGAGCAAAAAATAATAGATCAAGGAAAAACAAATTCCCAGCAGGGTAAGATTAATTAAAAACATTAGGAAAACTCAGAGGGAAATAAATTGAGTCTATAAATGTGTTGTTTTATTCTTGACTTTGTCCCTATTCTCTTCCTCTATGTCTTCCTTTAAGATTTAAAAACAAAATAAAGATGAAATAACCAATTTCATCAGCCTTCAGGTTTCATCCTTTTTATCATGAATTAATGGAGTGAATTTTAGCAACGTCTTCAAATATGGGATTTTGTCACTGCACATTTTCTGTCACCGTGTAGACTGAATATTGGAAAACACACTGATGAATCTCTGATATCAGTGAGATGAAGAGACTGAAATGAAAGAAATAACCACTGGACTATTTAAAACAGATGCCTGTTCACTTATTTCCTGGATCTATAGGCATTCTCTCTCTACTCAACTAGTCAACAGCTGCATATGTTGCTCCTATTTATTCTAATTTCCTAGTAATTCCACATGCATTTTTTCTAAATTTATTAATGACAGCGTGCATGTGCATTACAGTATTTCTATTACTATGAGGAAAATAAACAAGTAAATTCTTAATGTGGTCTCTGCAGTAGTCAGAAGTTCCTGAGTATTAACAGATATCATAATGCAAGCAAGTGTTAATTACCTATGTTTTACCTATGAAGGAAATTATTTACACTATATTTTTGATGTGCTTATAACAGACACTAGCATTCAATTACAGCTTTAAAACAACAGTGCTGAATTATGATAATCCATCAAGAGAGAAAGCCTATTTATGACAGTAATATCACTGACATTCAGACTGCCAATTGATAGAGTTTTCAGGCTCTGGCCAAGTGAATAACTAAAAGTTCACATATCTGCACCATTCAGGTAAGACTAAAATATATGTCCTTGTATAAAACAGTTCTCCACATTTGTGAGTCTCTCTGAGTTTATTCTAATAGAAGACACTGTGAAAAAAATATTAATGACTTGTAGAGGGTCTTCTAGTTGATCACTATTTTCATGTTCACTTGGATAAAAGGTAGCTTTATTTTTATCATTGCAGGCTATGAAAGATACCACACTAAAAACTTGCAAAACAATTTTAGAAAACATAGAGTATGTGCAACAGAATTTCAAACTTTGAAGGATTTGAATACATATTTCATCCTGAACTTTGCACATTAAGGTAAAAAGATAGACCTTAGCTTCTTTTTATTTCTGGCACTCACTCCTCTTCAAAGAATGCTAAGACTGTTGTGCCAGATCTTGTAAGGCAAAATCAACACATCTGTGTAGGGCACCCTAAAGATTATCCTTTGCTTATTTCTACAAATATATTCTACAGCTAGCAGATAATAGCCCTCCTATAACTTCTGATATACTGTTTAATAATAGAAAGTGATTAAATGGAGAGGAAAAAAAGAGGTGTAAGTACAGAGTATAACAAATGCACTAGTCATGCTAAATACAGGCAGCTGTCAGAAAGCCTCTAAAAGCTATTGCAATTTTTCTGAAACACAAGGTCAGCCACAGAAAACACACAAGATCAGATTAAATGGACAACCACAGTAATGGGAAAACATAGTTCTTTGGATGCATATTAAAAAAAACAACCATTCATAATGGTTGGGGAAGAGAGATATTTTGTCTAATCAGCTATCAGTTAGATAACGATAGGTCAAACGCTGCTGAGAAAATGTTTTACAGTCAAGCCTTCCTCTCATATTATGAATAGTAGCTATATTCATAGTTATAATAGTGGCAGGAGCAGCAAGGGAGCAGAAATGAAGACATATTCTGCAGGCTGCCCATTTTCCAGCTTCCTCCTGTGAGGAACTGCCAGACTGCTTTAATGGTATGAGATACTGAGTATAGAGAGTTATAATAGTATAAACTGAAAGTGAGCAATTTTCTAAAAGAAAAAAATGAGACGAGGGTAAGCACCTAACAGCTACCAATCAGAATTAAATGACACTATGAGGATACTTACCCAACAATTGATGAATTGGTTAAGAGACCTACTAGCAGGTCTCTACAACACTTCAATCTGCCCTTTTGTATAAGTGACAAAGGAAAAAGAGAGTTCCAAATCACAAAATTTTGAAGATTTCTTTCTGCCGTGTTCAGATTCCTTCTCATTACAAATAAGAATGAAATAAACATATTTACTTGTACTTCTGACTGAAGTCATCTCTTTCTCTAGACACCTGCGTTTTTTCTATAGAGTAACTTCAAGAGAATGCTCTGTGATTTTTACATATTCATTCCTAAAGCTCCTAAAGAGCCACAAATGTTTCTATGTTTTTATTTTCCAAGTGAAATTGGAGAAAAAATTGCTCGAAGACAAATAACATTCCCTATTAACATTGGCTGTCATGTAAGTTCCAGGTGTGCAGCAGTAAATACTCTCATTATCTGTCTTACACACACACGCACAGAAAGAAAAAAAAAAAAAAAAAACCTCTTCTAGAATGAAAGTAATCCCTGATGGCAATCCACCATATGATTTTTCCCTGTCATATAATCCTTTGCTATTTTTAATTTCTACATCAATCCTTAAGGTTTATTCATTCAGAAAAAAAAATGTGATATTAATGTCAAAGACCTTACACTGTACCGAGGACAAAGGAAATTGTGTGGAGACACAGATGAGAATGTGTAGAAGACACGCCATGTCATTATAATCCCTTTATGAAAATATTTCTTAGGTCTTTAAAAATGGATATGTATTGTGAGAAGATTTCAACTTAAACCACATAACCTAGTCATCACAGTATTTGGAATGGAGGAAAGAACGGAAACTCTCCTTAGTTCACTGAGAGCAATCAGGTGGCAGAGCTTATCTTCTGGGATTTATATAATGCATCAGCTGACCTGTTATGTATGACTGCATACAGTGCTGGTTTCTCAACCTCAAGGGTGGATGTAAATTTATATTTCAGAATGGCTGTGAGAATCACAGAAGATTCCTGATGTAGGATTCTTATATGAAAGTCTCCTTGCATCTTTCTGTCCTCCCACAGACATAGGGAAAACATTCAGCTTCTCTCTCTTTCTGGCACAGGAAGGCATTGTCTCCTTACAGGATAGCCTTGATAGATAATTCAGGAAGAGAGCAACTGTATCTTTAGTTTAGAAAAAAAAAAAAAAAAAAAAGAATTGTGGAAAGGGAAGGCAGAGAAAACAACAACAAAACAAACTCATTCGCTCTGAGAAGGAATGGTCTTCAGGAAGAGAAATAACGCAAAAATAAACCTCCCATTTTCAAAGGATTACACTAACACGAGTCTTTCCTAACAGCATCCACTAAGGTATGCAAATACCATCTCCTATCTTCCAGCATAGTGACCAAAGTAAAAAGAGGTATTAAGTAGCCTGAACTTCGATTTAATTAAAGGTTGAAGTTTGGAGTGTCGATTGAAGCCTTGGACTCAACAAGTCTAATGATCAGAAGGAAAGAAAAAGAACACAAAGAAATCCAAAACTACGGCAATGGCAAGTGCAGTTTTCACATCATTAGCAGAGCTCACCCAGGTGGGGTGACTAAAACTAATAGCTGCATGGCTACCCCACGGTTGTGCGTCCCCTTCCAGAGTAAAAGCTGTCTGTGTTCTCCTGAGCAACGCTTTTCACATCATATTAGTAAAGAGCTATATGAGGAAGCAGGTAATAACGAGTGTTGCCTATCATATAGCTTTAGTCCAGTATTCTATCACTTGTCAGAAAACAGGAGGTTTGCTGTGAAGCCTGGGCAGCCTTTTACATTATCTTACTAAAAGGTAAGTTGAAAACCCAGCTGCCTATTTGCAAAGCATAGGCTGTTTTCTTTTGTTATAAAAAATCTATATGTAGATATATTTTTACAGTGAAACTACTAATTATAATGTTGATGAACTATTTAAGAAAGAGATTATATAATCAACTCATTACTCAATAGGCTATGACTACAGACTACAATATAAATATACAGTTAACCAGCATTTTGTTGTTGTTTTTCACTTCACTTCCATAATATAGGAAATATTATTGCAATATGCATTGCTCTTTTGCTCAACCCAGCTTTCACTCAATAGGTCATTTAACAGTGGGAGTGGGCTTATGTTAGACTCCAAGCCTTATGTTAGACTCAAAGCTTTTCAAACGAGATGTAGGGGAGAAGGCAGATCTGACCTCTAACATCATGAAACTAGCTTTACAGAGTCTACTCAACCGGATGTGTGAACAGTTGGAGTAAGGTGACAGCAGGGATGAGACGAGACTGCATTCTTGGAGTCTTATACAAGACCGCAGTCAGTGCTGGCTTCAGAATGATTTGGAGTGATCCTCTGCACCATTTCCAGAACGGAGACAGCAGGTGAGCAATGTATAAAACTTGACCTTCACTGCCAAACTGCCCAGCTTCCTTCCATGTCAGGAATGATACCATTTCATTTGCCAACACACACTGAAGCAACAATCTGTCTGACCCTCCATTAGTCTTCTAGACCTTACCTTCACTGACAGTTAGCCTTACAGCTTGCACATTTTCCTGCTCTTTAGAATCTGAATAGGGAGAATTGCGATTCTATTATGTCCAGGGTCTACTACCCCGGAGTCACAAGCCAGAACAATGACAACACTGCTGCTATAAGACAAAAGTGGACTCAGGTGATTTACAAACATTTTGGAGTACAAAGATGGTGCCATAAAATAGTAATCTTCCAAACTGCTAAAATTTTTGTGAGTGTACCAAAAAAATACTTGTGCTGTTAAACTGAGTGTGAAAAATTAATCCAGTCATCTTTAAAGTTTCTTCCTGACACTGTATCCTGCCTTATTTTATAATGCTAGTTACTAGCTGTAACTATATCTCAAGGATCTGAATTGCAGGTCACTACCTGTCAAGAGAACTTCCTACATTTTACCCTAGACTCATTGCTGTCATACGTGTGATACTAAGCCAAGTGATTCAGTGGTGACCATTATATTCTTGTTTTTAGCAGCTTGCTGTGAATCCATTTGGGAGAAATTTAACTTGCTCTAAAGTCACAGCTTTAAAAACAAAGGGCATTCCTACCTAGGCTTACACCATTGCAATACACTGGGCAACATTTTTAATGTCTTTCTTTGACAAAGCTGCAAGGTGTATATGTTTTGAAAGCAAACCTGAAGAGTCAAAATAATTGGACCCTACTAACCTTCATTTAACTAGAAATAATCCTAAACTAACTTCAGTACATATACATGTAAGTAACTAGAAGACCACAACAAGCAGATGCAAACTTAAAATATGTTCTAAAAAGGTGAAATCATTAATGAGTATCTATGATGTTAGAGAATATGAGCACAGTTGGCATACATGATGGAGACAGAGACAACAAGCCAAAATCTTAACTTCCATATGGTCACTCAGCATGACTGGAGTACTGGAGTGCTCAGGTAATTTCTTGCTAACAAAACACTGTTGGGAGCCATAACCAGCCAGCTGTCATAATACAGACTGTGTGTGGCATAGGACCAGCCTCAGGGACACAGGTCTAAGCGTATTCTTTAGTGCAGCTCTGTTGTTGTGGTTCTACAGAAATCAGCAAGGGGTGATCAAGGCGCACCTGTGCATCAGGTGGTGCAAAAAAAATTCAAAATAAATAAGTAAACAAATGAACATTAAAAACAGTGCCTTCCACTCTCATTTGATGTTGATGAATTCCACAAAATATTTTTAAAATATATGTTTCTATACATCTACCAATATATCTTGAATATCTTTTTCAGTGTGAGGAAATTACTTAAGAGCAGTTTAACGGATCTGGATGACTTTAATAGATGATGATTTATCATAGTTACTGGCTTTATTTTGTGAAAGCCATGACAGTACCAGGTAAGTTCCAAGTATTTAGAGGGTTAAAATATGGCAGGTAAAAACTAATAGAGGTAAATAAAAGTCTAAAACTCTAAAGTCTATATATTTGGGCTTAATGGTACATTAATTTCTAACTAGTTTTGTTTTACTTTGCAATTCATGTGTGGTGTCAACCACATACTTATTATGAATCCATTTAACTCTGGAATTTACCTATGATCATTGCAAATACTTTCTCTTGGTGCCTGCACTCTACAGAGAGGCACAGGGCACCTTCACTTGTCTACTTCATTCTGCAAAAAGGAGGTGATCTGAACTAGGCTACTGTGCCGGCTGGGCTATTGGCTTGGGAGACATACCAAAGAAAGCGCATACATCTAACAGTATCTGAAAAGGCAAACAACTGGTGATGATATCCCATATGTTATGATGCTAACCTCAGGCAGAGAGAAAGAGCAGATATTATATGTTTCTCTGTTATGAGATGTGGGAAAAGACATGTGATTTTCCCTCAAAGCATTCCCCTAAAATTAGTTTTTAATTACACAATCTATCTTCATTTATGGTCTTTTAAATGTATATTTATTATTAGTTTATCTGACAGTTTGTCTTTAAATAATGACCTCTTCAAATTATTCTTTCTGCATAAACACTACTATTTTACAGGACACAGCTTTTGAAAACAAAAACTAAGACCATGAGAGAACAGCCAGTTACCTTGACAATCATTTCCTTTGTAACAGTGAATAAAAAGTACTACAGTCTATAATAGCAATGAATTGTTTAGCCATTTTTATAATGTACCATTTCTACAGTGTTATTGGCATTTCCATTTTGTTATTAAATATCACTGATAGGAATTATTCAGCTCAACTTTCTGGGGTCATATTCATGACAAAAAAAGCAGCAGTGAGAAATACTGCAACTATAAGGAACTAAGTCAACTAACGAATGCCCAGAAAACTCTGCTGATTAACATCAACCTTTAGCATCCTGGAGGTCTGATTGACTAAGAACACCACATGTGAGAGAGGTAACAAGTGAAGTGCAGCTGTAAGGACAGGTAATGAATGTATCACATTTTAGATATGCCATATGTAAGACAAAGTTTTGGGATGCATGACGCATCTCGGGTTTCTGAAGTGTGAATGGCAAGACAAGAAGGATGTTAAAAAGACAAACACATTAAACAGATTGGAAATATAGAAGAAAATGTGCTATACTGTGGAAAGAGACAGAAGTTCCAAAAATGCCTCAAGGAAGCATTGGTTTGTTACTAGCACTAAAATGTGCTCACAAGTCATTCACCATGGCGGCGACAGCTGCTTGACTAGAATTATCCCTTTAGAACACTGGTATAAAACATATTAAAGTAGCAACATTTTAAAGTTAAATAGTCAGATCCAAGAAATGGCTGCCTTCAGATCTTATCTAGGTTATAAACTGAATAGGACCAACATTACTTGAGAAAGTAGAAGTCCAGAAACGATCTATCCAGCATCAGGTCAGATTCATTTCTACCAGCAACATATTTTCCCTCGCTTCATTTCTTTTAAGGAATACACTCGATAGAGGCTATAATCAACTCCAGCTGGGAGACTTCTCTTTTTTCATTTTGTTTATTTATTTTAACTCACTGGATACTTCCGTGGTTGTATGAGCACTTGAGCATCATCACAGGAATATGGAAAATGTAATAAGCAACAGCAATAAACAAAATTACTGTTTTGTATTTTAATACGTAAGTTTTTAATCACCTTCTGTTGGACCTTTGTTTTTTTGTTTGCATATTTACTTTCACTAAATAGATGAATAAATCATGAACAGAAAATACACTGTACATTTTACAGATATTAAGTCAGTGGTGCAGATGTGCTATAGCAATTCTTGAACATGAATACTCAAGTAATTACTATGTTAAATACCTTATTCAAGTAGAGTACAAATTAAAGCTATCCTACTTTGTCTGAAATCCGCAGATTGTTCTAAACTGGCAATTTCAGCTTTTTTTTTTTCTTTTTTAAACAAAAGGCATTCATTTTCAATGTTGCAAGTGGTCTATCTACTAAATTTAGTAAATAGAAAGAAAGAGAAAAAATTGAAATGGACAAACTAGAAATAGACTAGTTAAATTAAATTTATGTCTAATACAGGATGAATAAGGCACAGTAAGAAGTGGTAGAGAATCTTTTTCCATCTTGAATGTATCCTGTTAATAAAAAGATAGAAAACTTACACTCTGCCTCACTAAATTGAATGACAGAGAGCCGTTTGAGAAGGAACATATTCCATTTCAGGAGAAAAGAAAATGAAATTTGGGTATATAATATTCCTTCTTCTTTCATTTCTGAGAATATTAATCTATTTTTCTGTTGACTCTTCCACTCATAATTACTCTTATATTCATAATTACATAATTACCACATAAATGGGGATATCTTAAATGATAGAGGTTGAAAGACTCTTCCTCTCTGAATATCCTAAAGTATAAAATTCTGTTATTTCCTACAGACTGAGTCACTAGGTTATTAGGCAAAACAAAGATATAACCGCCATCATTGTAGCAATGAAAGAAGATATGGTCTAAGCAAAAGAAGATAAGTAAAAGAAGATACTGAGGTCTTTCACAGATTCATAGAACACAAATGGCTGTTCTGAGTTTATCAGACTTAGCCATTTCTGCACAAAATCAGAGGCAAAATTCAGAAAAATAAGGAAATTGCCAACTGCAAGAACTGGTGGTAGCTGAGATTTAAATGTTGTATTTTGACTAAAGGATCAATTATGTACCTATTCTGTCTGTGATACAGATAACATTTTATGAAAATGGATGGTTGATGGATATACAATTCAATTTCAGTAATTTTTACAGGTAGATTTGAGAGGAGTACCATAAAAACTTAATGCAATTATAATAATCTATAATCGATATATCAGCATTGCAATTTATCTTAAAATAGTTCAATGTTACTTTCTTTAGCACTTTACCTTTAAATATGCTGATAGAGATCTAAAAGGAGTAAAGGAGAGTTTAAAAACTTTGTTGACTAGGAAAAAAAGTATGCACAAAATTCCAGAATGAAAATTACTCTAAAAATAATAAACATATTGCACATGGAGAATCATGTTGCTTATTTAGTTTAAAAGTTTAAAAGTTTAAAAGTTACTCACAAAGGAAGGCAATAGACTTCCTTTATATTTGACAGAGAAATAGAGAAAAGGAGAGAAAGGTTATTTCCAGAGAGCACTTCTCCCAGCTGCCTTAGGACTACATTGACAACAAGAGAGAAGTAAGAGACCAGGTCAGGTTGGATGAATATCTTTTATACCTATCCAGTTATGCAAAATAAATTAGGTGACAGACAAGATCAATAATTTCAGATAAATTAATCCAGATTTATCTGATACAAATATCTCTGAACTGATGAGAGATAGACAAACGTTTTCCAACTGAATTTTTTTTTTTTCTGTTAGAAGCTGCTTTTCTGCACTAATCACAATTTTCAGGAGAGCTTTCAAATGCAAGGACGGGACACTTCCTTGCATGTAAAAAATATGTCCTTGCATGAAAAAAAAAAAATCATTATCCTCCATGTTTTTCCCTCAATTTATTTAATATCCATTAAACTTAGGTAGGGACTTCAAGTTCATTCACATTAACAGGTCTCTAAAGAAAAGTTAAGATATATGTATGTGATTATAGAAGAAAATTTTTCAAGAACTCATTTGTAAGTAAACCAAATTAGCAGAGATAAAAAGCTAAAGTACTACATCTACATGAAAGAACAAAACTTAAAGCTTTATAACACTGATGTCTTTTTTCTGGGAACTATTTCTGTGAACATCATGAAAGAATAACTTCTGTTAACAAAAAAAAAA
>NW_010588366.1:0-11433 GCF_000705375.1 Tinamus guttatus | reverse complement strand
TTCGGGGTTCTCCATGCACCTGCCCGGCTGGGGACCCCTCCCAGATTCTACCGCGGAGGGAGCCGCGTCGGTAGCAGCGCTAAAATTTGGCCTTTTGGGGGGCTTTGCCATAGGCTTATAACGAGAGCTTTTATTTATTTGTTTGTTTGTTTTAATCAAGTCTGTGGCAAGATTTGGTACTGTGGAAAGGCTGCTGGCCCTTCCCTGTGCTGGTTGCCATCATCTTGGGTTTTGCCCTGGGAGGGTAGGCCCATTTTTAAACTGTATTGTGGATTTGAACACTTTGCCCTCAAGTGCGGGCACTGGCAGTGCTTCTTATGTAAAGGAGTAGCATTTTGAAAATAACTTTTTGCTAGCCAGCCCTTCTGTAAAGTTTTCACTTTGGTTTTTATTGGCTCCTTCTCTGTTTTTTTTTTTTTTTTTTTTTTTTTTTTTTTTGTGTCTGGGCTGCCTCTAAATACAGGTATTTGTAAAATGTAATTGAAAGGTAATTACATGTGTATTTAATATAGCAATAATCACTATCTGGTGATTATTAATCAGCACCAAGTTCCCAGTGAGCTCAAGGTTGCTCTTCCAGGTGTTTTCTTAGCCACCTTTTGCAATTCCTTGAGCCCTTTTTAAAATCTGAGGTGTATTTTACTTGAAAGTTAGAATGATCACATCCTAAACACTGATCATTAAATATCTGTGCTAAAGTGTAATGTGATAAGAACATAGGTCATCTTCATTTGTTTACCATTTTGTAGACTACTGTGTCTTCGATGGTGCTGAGAGCCACATGGCTTGCGAGTAAGGTTTTTGGGAGTGAGCAGGATCACTAGCTGCCTCTGATACAGGAGCTAAAGAAACTGGCAATGTATAAAAGAATTAGGTAAGGAGCCACCTTTTACTTTTAGCCTTTCTACTTTCACTCTCCAGTTTGCACATCAGTGTATGGAAAGTAGGAACTAGGTCAAAACAAACTTCATAAGTAAATTACCATGGGCAATGGTCAGTAATTTGCCTTCTTTGGAGTCTAAGAAGGCTTTGCTTGGCCCATGCTTTGGGCGAAAGCTTGGTCAGTCTAATTTCAAACTCCAATAGCACCAGCATTTGGTCCTTGTTAAAGGACCTGTATGGATAATTTAAATTCCAAAATAAAATATCTGTCAGTGAAAAGGGTATTTTTTAAATTTTTTTTAAGAGTCCTATTTTCAAATAAGTTGCATTTATTCTTTTAATAATGTCAGGTTTCTGAAAGGGACATTAACATGCAAAATGCTCCACTCATGGTAGTGTAGAATATTATCTTTAGGAAACAAGAGTTTGGGGCGTTATAAAATAATATCATTGCCATGTGAATAATGACAATAGTTTAATGTAATTGGAATCTAAGACATGATATCTCTGTATGAGAAAGCCGAAGTTAATAATAGAAAACCTGCAAAGTAAGGATGGGATGTATGGGAGTAATTTCCCCTCATTGGTGTAGCTCAGCAGCGGTTATGGTATATCAGAAAATGTAATTTTTTTTTGATTTTTTTTCTTTTTAGTGTAAACTGTAAATTATTGTCTTAGCATTTTAGCATTCTCCATAAGTTCATAGAAAAGAATCACTTTATGGTGCTACGGACTGAATTGGAACCAGAGCTATTTTTTCATAGAATTTTCTATGTTGAATATTTGCTTCAAAACAGACCATTAAAACTTCATTTTTTATGTCTGTAATTGATGTAAGCACACATTATATAGGTTACTATTTAGTTGAGTACCAAGGTTTTTATGGGGTACCAATATTTTACCAGTAGGCATAAATATATTGGTGGAAATAGATGAAAATTAATTTTTATTTTCCTCTAAATGCACATAATTCTCAAATGGCATAAATTAGATTAATAGGACAGATTCTATTTTATTTTACATGTAAACTAAATTGACATATGCAGGCAAATAGGTGTGTGTGTGTGCGCGCGCACATGTGTAAGTTTACATCCTGAAAGCTTATGATCTAAAGCTGCTTGTGGAGTTTTTTCATGAAATAAGTTTGCTATCTTCCCTCGTAACTGTGAGCTCTACCACATTTGCTTCAGAAAGATTTCATGTGTTAAGGGAAAAGCAACAGCATGATTAACAAGAGCGTGTTACTTCTAGCACCACTCTGTCCACACTGAAAACTTCCAGTTCTTTCCTGCGTTTTCCTTTACCATTCATGGCCAGTGTGAAAATTTAAAATAGCTGAAAAAATCAAGTAACCTTTTAATGACGTTATGGTAATAAAATCAATGTTTCCTCTGTTAGCTGAAAACAGAGACTCCAGGATTTTATTACAAATGTTATTTAAATTCACTTCCATTGTCATAGGAATAATATTTTATTTGCTATAGAATATTTGAATCCTATTCTGTATTTAAAAGTTGTGGGGTTTTTTTGTAAAAATAAAGAGAAAATAATATTTATGCTTTCATAATTTAAGTATGATTCACCAAATATAGCTATGTTAGATATTATAGCATCTTGCACATCACTACATTATTAAGTTAATCTAATGCCCAAAGTCATTACACACATTCCTGGATGTCTTTCTGATATCTCTCCAGTCC
This sequence comes from Tinamus guttatus, assembly GCF_000705375.1. The sequence continues at coordinate 8,851 of NW_010588366.1, read as the reverse complement.
ACTGGATTTTGAAGTGTGATTATGTAAATTTTTCACTGATAAATAAATTACAATAATTATAGTTGAAATACCACTCAAATTCTTAAGACCATTGCATCTAAATAATATATTATGCATTAGTTAATTATTTATCAAGACTAATTCAAAATAACTGTAGGGCAAAGCATACATTTATTTTTAAATAGCCCTTTTTGCATCAGGTACAAAAATGTTCCAGATCTTAAAAAGAAAGAAAAAAGACAGAGAGAACAGTTTCCTTCATTAAGTACAAGATTTTTGTCTGTATTAATAATATTGTCATTAATGATGCCACTCTTATTTGTGACCACAATATCATTGTGGCAATTCAAATGCATATGGGTTGTGATGTATAATTTCTATTAGCAGGAATACAGAAGGGTAAGTAGATGGAAGGTGAGTGTATGTAACAATAAGGGAAGAATAGCATTTTTAACTCACACTTAGAAATAGCATGGAGCTGACAAGGTTTTTGTGGCTCCAGAGTTAGCAGTGAGAGTTAGAGATAAATAAAACTGCAGAATTAGAATAATGGACTATGTGTATTTTAAACCCAGCATTCAATACTAAATGCAAAAAGTCTCAATGAACTGCTTGGTGGTTATTAGCAGCACTAGACCGCTTTCAGAGAGACCATTTAACTGCACTTGTCAAGGAACCTTATTTTTAATTGTGTGCAAATTCTAATTCTAGACCAGGTTCTAATCATCATGTAGAAATCATCATAGGTATTGTAAGTTTTGCCACGTATACACAATAGTTTTTCTCTTTTTTCATAACAGACCTTTATCTAGCTGCTAATGAAATAGAGGAGATAGATTGATTGCAGAAAACCTGCAAGGACATATTTATTGTACCATATATAGTAAGCCCCATTTGGTGCATTAGCATTTAGCCATTTTATGCAAATTTAGTGAGAAAATGACTCATGTATATGATTTAATATGCATCAATGATAACTTGTAACATCCAAGAAGAAAGAAAGAAATTAAAAATTCATTAGAAAACTAGTGTCACTACATAGTTAAAACATTATTAAAGCATATTTCAGTGTTTTGCTTACACTAGTGTTCTCATCATGATGCCACCATTTCATGACAAAGAGCATAGAGGAGAAAGCATTCAACTTAAAATGTCTGCTGGCACACATCGTTGGATTTGTATGTCACTAAACAATGAACAAGCATAGCCTGAATACCAACTATTTAATTAGCACTTTTGCCAGCCATGCATAGAAAATAGCTCATTTACATGCGTCATGCTTAGCGATTATTCCCATAAAAAGCTACCGATTTTTTGTTTAATGTATGTAGCATTCTAGTATGCCATCATAAGAAAATCCAAACATATGTTATTATTTCAAAAACCTTGAAAATCAGAAATTTAATTAAAACATGTAAAGTCTCGATATTTTTCTTGGAGGTATATTTTAATTATTTAATTTAACCTTAAGTGTGCCATAAAAGGCTGGATGCAACTAATAATTAAGAACTTCAAAGGGCAACAGAAACCTTCTAACAGTCCCCAGTTTAATTAAAGGCTATTATTACAAACCTCTTGAACATACAGTTACATTTAATGACAAGTGGTGACTTGTAAATGCTGCATTTGAAAGATACCACTCTGATAACGCTGTTAATAGACAAGACTGAAACATGTACATTCTCCCACTGAAATATTCTATTTTGAACATAAACGGGATACATTCACAAAATTAAATATTTCTGTCACTTTGAAAGTATACTGTTTTGAAGCATTTTGCCTAGAAATATTCATTAGTTTTGTTCACGTCTCTCAACATCTGTGGAAACAAATAGGATATCACCGAAGGAAAAAAGATATGCCAGTTAATGTAAATGAAAGTCAGCCATTTGAGCCCATATTGCTAATACCACACAGTATGCAGACACATGGTCTTGCTATATGTGTGATAAACATAGTATACTTAAGGCAGATGTTTAATTTGTTAGATTTAGCTTATAACGTTATTCCGTGCTGACCTAAGAAAAACTCACAGTGTGTTTAACCAGTGTTTTGCAAACAAAATACACCTCAAGTATCTGTAGCAATGTAGGCCAAAATACCTGCCAAATCAAAAGATATTGTACAAGATATTGCTCCTGCGTAGAGCCCAATCCTGTGAGCGCTCAGCTCTTCAGAGAGTCATTACTTACCTAAGGTGTTGCCCTGGTTTGAATGAAATGGCTCCTATAAATAAGAACTACTAAAACAAGTAGAGGCTTTTGGTTGGGCCTATCATACATTGAATTAAAATTGTTCATTAATGGTTACAAGTTTGTATATTCTGAGTTTAAAACTGATTTTGACCTATTCTTTCTATGTTTTCATCTCTGTGCTTTTGCTACCTCAAACCAACCCCAATCCTTTCTTTAGCTACCAGAGAATATTTGCAGTCTCCGTTGTAATAAGAGCAATTCACCTAAAAGTGAACAAAGAAATACACAATTTTAATATTCTAATAAATTTACAAATGAGCAATGTCTTTTTTTTCCTTCAAAAATACTTGTATAATTCCACACACTAGTGATTTTAGTGAAGCTTATGGGCTAGTTCTATGAATACTGAATTTATAATTTGCTGAATATACTAATTATTTGGAAAAGTGCAAATGAAAATTCAGGTTACGGTATTTGGAGAGGCTGTAAATACTTGTGGGAAAAGAGAAAGAATAAAGCTAATCAAGATGGGTTAGCAATATTGTCTGGAAATAAAAATGTATGATTCAACATTTAAAAAACAACAAAACAAGGTAATGGGTTCCTGGGAGGAAAAAAAAAATAGGGCACAATAGAAATAGATGCTAGGGAATAGCAAGAGACCGAAGGGTGAAGGTGGGCAGCAAATTCAATACAAGGTTAAAATATGATTTTTTTAAAAAAAGAAGTAGCAATATATTTTATGCAGGATATGTAAAGGCATCATATGAGGAACTGATAATCTCCGCATAGCAATATGAGACGTACGCTATGTACTTCAGAAAACTGTTATGAATCAAACTGTCGAGATTCAAAGCAAAAAATAGCAACACTGGGAAAATGAGTGGATTGATTCAGGAGGAAAGCTGGAGAAAATTGTCTGAGGTAACTGGTAATAATAATCAAAAGCAAATGTGTTCATGTAGGGGATAATCCAACCTACCGAAGACTTGCACAGTTTCAACTGGCCATTCTTTGTAAGTGCCCAAAGTTTTCCATAACATCAACCAAAGCCTGGTCAGTATAACTGAAAACAGGATGTAATGTGAAAGTAGTACTGAAATGGTGTTATGCATTCCTAGGAAATGAGAAGAAAATGAGCACAAGAGCATGTAGGCTGAATATCTGGAAAAAATCCTGGTGACAAGATAGACTGTGGAATAGATTCACAGGGAATAATGGTGCCTCCGTTGTCTGACTCGTTTAAATCTAGAGTGGAGAATCCTCCAGAGAACCCACTGTAGGTTATGAGCCTGCATGCTTAGGAGAGCTGACTAGGATCAGCTCTTAGATATTTTTTAATTTCTAAATTTTTATGGTTATCTACTCATTTGATTCCAGATGATTCTTTTGCGCAGAGTTAAAGCTTCATATAAAATGCTTTCTAAAGATAAATCTTGATAGTTGATTTGTGCACTGGTTTTGAGAAGCATGCATGATAGACACCTATTGTGATAGTATTTGCTGCCCAGCTACCATCATGGGAGTAATAGGAATACAAACATTGGCATGAAATATAAATTTAAAAATCAGAAATGAAAATGGTTGGTTTAAGATGCACAGCCTTATGCTGAAGATCCCAAAGGTATAATTATATTAGATATAGGCACATTCTTTCCATTTATTTGACATAGATAGATATGTACTGCCTTTGCCGTTTTCATCATTTCCTGTAAGACAGTATTTGAATTATTATTTTCTTTGAACAGGTGAATTAAAATTTATCATATTGCACATCATTACATTACAGTCTATAGGACTAAACATAGCATGTTTATAAATAAAGTGTTTTTAATTACAGTTATTTTTAATGTCAGTGTCCCAGAGAATTTGCATTGTCCTTTAAAGACTCTTGCGTCTTTCTGTTGAAATGAATGACAAGCTTGTGCAAGATTAAGATCTCTTTATGAATGTCTGTAGGAAGTTAAAATGATTGAGTCTCAAATCATTTATAAATTATTGTCTCTGGACAGACACTGGCAGAATACCAGACCAAGTTAATTATAGAAGCACCCATCATGATTTCTTCCCTAAGTTTTAGCTTGAACATTATGGGGGGGATTCAGCCACCTTATTAGATAAGAAGAACATAGTCCAGTCTGCCAAAATCAACCACTTTCACAATATAACCCAAAAGTGTATTTGATATAACTAGTTTTCTCTGGATATGCATCCCTGGTGTAAGTGTTGTGTGTGCATATATATGTGTGTGTGTGTGTATGCACTTGGTTTACCCTTAGTATAGAATTTCTTGGAGTCATTGTTTGCTAAATTAGAGAAAAAAACACAAACTTTCCAACCTAGCTCCATTTTAACATTTTGTTTTTCTAATAATTTCTGTAAATAGGCATAGCAAAGTCAGTGGAATGCCTCTTACCGGTAAGACCAACAGTCAATAATATGTATTAGCCCAAATCCATGTTGAGGTTAAATATGTAGAAGAAATATATTGGTGCATTGACGTTTTCTTAGTGTTTCAAAGTTCCAGTTTATAACACAATGATGATTAAAAAAGGATGGAAAAAAAGAGAGATGAGACAACAGAAATGTGAAAAAGTTGGAAAACTATTGGAAAGTATTTGTAATTTAACCAGAAACTGCTAAGAAAATTATATTTATTTTTAAAAGCTTAATTTTCTATTTTTTTTCTCTAGTAAAGCTTAATTTTCTAGTCCTTAACCTTTAATTTTCTAGGGGAGGTTGAGGAGTATATTCAATCAAACACTGCAGTCCCTAATCTTTAGGTGCTTTAGAGGGCTTCTGCTCAGGACAGATGCAAACCTCTGAACCCTGAACTGGGTGTGTTGGCAGAGTGTTCACTGTTTTCTTTTTAAAGACAGCTCTAAGAGAGGTAATGGTAGTGAAAATTCTGGTGCTTGTGACCAGCACTTTCTTTTATGTGGTGACCTAATGATTGGATCACTTATCCAGAAAATTGCAGTCGAAGGTTCAGTTCCTTCCTCTGCTACATCTCTGTCTTACATATCAGTTACAAGCTGGGTGAAGCTCTGCTGATGTGTGGGGAAATAATTGAAAGTTCAGTTGGGCAGAGAGCAGAGGGGTTTGGCGCTGTCTTTTAAGGTTTGAGCACACACTGGAGAGCCCTGGATTCTACTCCTGCATCTTGGGGCTGTTTCCATGCCTTATTTGCGCTAACGACTGGCGTACTGTTATGCCTAGTTTCAGGATCCCAGCTGGATGTAGACATGAAGTAGATGCCAAAGACTTGATACAATTTTAGGTATAGCCTAGAGTGCTATGGAAATGTAGAGTAAAAAATATAAGGTACCTGCATATTCTAGGTGTCTTCAGGGCTAAATTGCAGCTGCATGACAGTTTTTAGGACACCAACTTGCCTAAGCAACTGCTTTCAGAGATTGTAGGGTTTTGTTTCTTTATAGGATCTTGCCCTAAGACACCTCCCTGAGCAACCTCTTCCCAAACCCAGCTCTCCTCATTCTTGACTTCTTAGAACTTTTTTTTTTTTTTTTCCCCCACATACTGTTTTTTTCTTCCTTACAAGTTCAGATCCCAAGGAAACAGCAAGATATATTTGTTTACACTGTGTTTCAGAATGGGGTAGGAAAGAAGGGAGAAGGATTCTGCTACTGGAAATAAACAAAGGAAGCAAATAAAGAGCTCTTACTCTTGGGATAAGAGCTTTGCTGTCTTTAAGATAGCAAGGGAGACTATAATAGACACATGTGCTGCAATAGGGGCATCAGTGATAGAATTCAATCTTTACAACCCAGGACATATTCTGGCCTGTTAACATTGGTTTGTTGTTGGTTTATCTGCTCTGATGTTCATGACATTAATTCTGATTTGCAATGATTTAAATGAGATCAGAATCATTTTTTTTCAGAGTTTTGCTAACCCTACTTTCTAAATTACAGTAAAAATGTAAAACCTTCTTCACACATATTTGTGGTATTTAAATAAGCAATAAACTGAGGCCAGTGGCTTGAGAAGTTGGTATTGCAGAGTCAATCTCAGAAGAGAGATGGCGAGTGGTGATGGAGGGTGTGATTATCAAAGGAGAACCACACAGCTACTATGCGAATCCTACTTCTCTCATTGCCTGCCAAACAGCACGCCTGGGTGTGTATGGTCCATACTTAACTGTGCAGTGATTATACAAAGTAGAAGCTCTTTAGCCAGACTGAATCGAAAGCATTACAAAACTAAGACTAAACTGTATACAGTAGTGGAATGCATCTGAACAGTAACAATCAGAAATTAATTTTATCATAATTTTGTTATAAAAATTTATTCTGATAGATATTTATGAAATTTATTTTTTCATTTGTGTGGAAAATCCAGATGAAGTAGTGTGTAATTTATTCTAAATACAGCCCAAAAATGTGTTACTACAACAAGGCTTGTAGAGTTCTGAAACTCTTTTGCTGAAATGTTGGTCTGAAACTTAATGGGTACGGAAAGAGATATCATTTCCCCTTTTAGAATGATTTTAACAAAATAAAAATAAGACAACAGTGTCTCCCTTCAAATTAAATGTAAAATCGGTGTCCACATTATGATTGAGCCTTTCTGTACAATAAGTTTGAGGCAGATTATCGAGGATTAACAATAGTATAAACAAGATTTCACAAAAAAAAAGTATAAGACTTTTTGACAAAGGGGGGAAACTGAGAAAAAGAAACCATCAATTCTTCTGGAACCAGTTGTGTGTGAAGAATTCTGATCTCTATATATGCTGCTTTAAAATAGTCCAAATAGTGTGCATTTTAAGTAACAAATTAATAAGATATAAAGAAGTATTCTATATTATAGAATTTTGAAATATTACAATTTGCTGATCTTGATATAAATCAGCATGAAAATAACCCCTCTTCCTATGTTTATATTTGAACACATTTGAACATTGTAAGTAATGCAGCATCCTTGTCATAATCACATGTAGTTTATATGTGTGTTTGTATGTATATGTGTATATGCATCGAAAAAGAGGGCTATTCCCAGTTAAAATCCTGCATAAATATGTATTAATTAATCTTAAAATGCGGTACATTTACTTTGCATTTACCTAAAATAAGGTGCATCTGCCTGCTTTTTCTTTTTTTTTAAGATGAAAATCTCTTTACTCTGTAGATCCTTTCTTTCACTAGATTTTGAGGGAAAAGCTTAATTTTACCAGTGTTGTAAAGTGCAAAAAGGTTAATTTTCAAAATTTAAAAAGAAAAAAGTTATTTTCTGTATTTTAAAAAAGGCCTGAGGAAAATTATTTGTCTTTTTATTTTTTTCTAATTATTCTTCTATTGCATAACTTCTATTTCTGCATTCCTTGAAGAACTTAAATGCTTATGTTTTCACTGGGAAATGTATCTATGGCTATGAGCTTGAGTCAGAAACTGTTACTGCTGAATTAATACTACAGATATCTTAACTTTGGACTTATTTGTGCAAGGATATTTAAGTGAAGACCTAAGGTTCATTACAACTTATGAATAAAGGTGGTTAATATGTTTTAACTAGTGAACATCTGGTTTTAATTGCTTTTCCAAAATGAGTCTCCCGTTTAGACACGATGTCAGTATAGATGGAACAAAAACATGTTCACTGTTGTTTAGATGTTCACTTTGGGCCTTCCACTGCAGGGTTATGTTTTAGTCCTGTGAGCATCGATGACTGTTTTTTTTTTTTTAGTTTACTCAGCAGTGTATTTTGGTGACACCTTTCATAGCACTGGCTTAGCTTCAGTGAAGAGACAGCCTTATGGCAAGATGACAACTAGTGGCATGATGGCATCAAAAGAGAGAGGGGATTGAAAGCAGATCAACAGAGAAAGAAAATGAAATTTTAATCAGTTAAACTCTTGATCAAGTTTTTAAATTTATTTTGAGAAATCAATTAACTACAATAAAGAAGGCACATTCTAAGAATAGGTATTTTTGACTTTTGAATTCAAAGAGGACATAGTAAACCATTTCAAGAGATTCTTTAACAGAATTATGGAGAACTAAATATTCATCTTTATAGTCCTAATACTTCAGCATAGGAAAGATAGTTGTTGAACTTCATATATAAAAAAAAGAGTTGCTACCTCAGTGTTCTTTGGTTCAAGGACAATTTAGTAGGTAAGCAGTCCTAGAAAGCATAATTCCTGATTTTCGTTGGTCACTGGCTAATAATTTAATAAATCAACTTTGATGCATTTCAAATAAACTTCTGAGCCAAAATTGTGTGTCTTTGGCTCAGAAAGATTTTTTTTTAAGCTCCTCAGTTATCTTGTCTTGAGATGCATTCCAGGGCAGAGTCTTTTAAGCTTGAAGATTTTCTGAATAATATCAAGAAGTATCAGCTGGATGGTAGAAGGACTATCCTCCATATTTACCTAAACTAGATAATGATTTATTTAAAGATAAATGCAAATATTTATCTGCAATAATTCTTGGAAAGACCATCAATTGTTAGAGTCCTGATATTGCTTATTTTAGCAAAACGTGATAAGCAAGCAATTGAAATAAATCTACAGAGGATAATTTTTCTGGAGAATATCGACAAATTTATTGTTGCAGTCAGAGAAAACCACTCTTTATCAAAAGGTGTTCTAAAGCATATCTCACTTAACAGCACAAGTGTTTTGTTAGTACTTC
>NW_010588364.1:50115-60645 GCF_000705375.1 Tinamus guttatus | reverse complement strand
AGCAAGATTTCCCCTTGGTGAATCCATGCTGACTACTCTTGAGCACCTTCTTGTCCTCCATGTGCCTGGAGACAATGGCCAGTATGAGCCGTTCCATCACTTTTCCAGGGACGGAGGTGAGGCTCACTGGCCTGTAGTTGCCTGGGTCCTCCTTCTTGCCTTTTTTGAATATTGGCGTGACATTGGCCTTCTTCCAGTCTTCCCTCACAAGATGCATGCCTTGTTTTACGAAATATTGCTGAAGGTAACATACAACCATAGGGAGAAACTGACAGATCCTCTGCTGTTGGGAACCTCATGCAATCCCACTAGAACCAGTGGAATTACACACAGATTAAGCAGCACTGAATTCGGCCTCTCCTTCCATTATAAAATGCAGTTTATCTTCCAGAAGGATGTGGTACACAGGCTGATGACTATAGATAAAACAGGGCTGTAATAACCCTTGGAGACAAGCCTGGCAGAGGGGGAGAGGAGTGTCAGCCAATGTTTGGGAAATATCATACCATTGAGATTTCCGCAAATCCAGTTGGATTGACTCGTTTTAGGAAGAAGTCCAAAAGTGTCACACCAGTGAGTGTGAGCTGCATCCCAGGAGAGTGGCGGAATGCCCCTAACTACTACCACACAGAGAAGATCTGATCCCATGTCTGGACCAAAATATGAATAAAGTCAGGATATAGCATAGATAAAGCCAGAAGACACCTAGGACAGGTCAGAGGGGGCTGGAAGCAATTAGACTGAGCTACCCACGCTCAGTGCAGATACTGAGGTCACCTAAGAGGCTAAGTTTGGCAAACACTGAGCAAGACACTTATATAACCTGTTTTCATCGTACAAACCTCAATGGGGAAACCAAAACTATTTCGGACAAGGTTTAAACTAGCCCCATTTTAGGAAGGCTTTACAAACCACTAAGTGGTTGTGATTTATGTTGCTGTCCTTGCTCTGGTGAGCAGCACCTATGCTAAGAGAAATGCTTGGAGAAGCAACGTATTTGCTTTGCATGTGCTCAATGTCTTTTGACTTGCAGATGCTGGATGAGAGCAAGAGGCTGGGAGCCCTGTAGGGAGCGGTGTCGCAGGTGCTCTTTCCATGGAGGATGTTAAGTTTCTCATCTGTGTTGTATTATCTGGGCACGGCCTGCTGAGATGGTTTAATTTGCCTACTTAGGAGTGGGTAACTCTTGTCTCCATCAAACATCATTGAACTCATAATGAATAATTCCCCATGTGGCTGAAGCTGGAGAAAGAGGCCCTGCACGTGTTTTACAGCCTCTCACATTAAACTTCAGAAGAAAATTTTAGTATTTCAGCTACCATGGAAAGGGGATTGCCTGCTTCTATCAGGAGGAAAAATGCAGTTTAGAAGTGATGCTCTGTGTAGCGGTGCAGGGGCTTGGGTGGCCGCGAGGTGGAGCGGTGTCCTCGTCTGCTCCTTGCGGCTCTTGGAAATACTGATTCTCTTCATGCTGTTAGTTACCTTGGAGTACTATTGGGTAAAAGAATAGAAAGTATCCTTTCCTGTTTTACACAGCTTATTTCAGAAATTTTTGAGAAATTGTGGGTACTTAATTACATATTAATTCCTGCAACTGATTTTTGTGTGTGTGTGTGTGTGCCATGTACATTCAGTATGAAAATTGCTGTTTTGCAAATAATAGAAGCTTATTTCCAAAGCCTTGAATGTCCAGCATGATCAGTTATCCTGAATGCTTTGGATATTTACTCTGTCAGGAAATCTGAACTAGCAAGAGAAAAATGTTAACTAAAAAACTTACTTGCAAGGGGATGATTTACATTATACCTTTTTCCTTAATGACTCTCAAATACTTATAAGGAAAATAAAACATTTGAAAACTACAAGGAATAATTAACGGAGTGTCTCTAGATACATATCTTCAGTGTAAAAGCCAAATTATATATATTTTTTGCCATCCAGTAGGATTTGGAGCACCCAGTGCTGCATACGTTCAGATATTAATAGAAGAACCAGTGGTAAGATATCATTTATTAAAAAAGTTTCCTTTTTTTCCCCCAGAGCACAGGTTATTTCCTTCCTCCTTTTTTTTTTTTTAATGCCATATCAGTATTTAATCTGAAGTATTCTAAATGCTGCAATTTAATAACTGTGATGAGGGCAAAATAACTGTGATGATGGCAAAAGCTTTAAAATCTTTTATACACAACACTCACACTTTGAAACCAATGGTGAAAAGCAGGAACACTTCCTTACTAAACAGCCAACCTAGGGCCACCTGCATTTCCTTTTAAATAACTGAGTCCACAAAGCTCCTATTAATTTTGGCTTTGGCTGCATTGCATTTCCATGGGTTTCCTCTCTTCAAGAGATTAAATTCCTAGAAGACCCGTTGGCCCAGGATATTTAACATCCCTTAGCAATATACCTTTATCTCCTTTGGTGCATGTCTTCCCATCATCCTCCCGGATATAGCCTTCGTGACACTCGCATCTGTAGCTGCCCATGGTGTTGACACAGATTTGAGAGCAGAGGGTCCCATTGCTTGTGGCACACTCATCGATATCTGGAGGAAAAAGTGTTCAACATGTCCTAAAGTCAGAGAGATCAGACCTCAAATACAACAAAAAATTCCCCATGAAATGTGCAACGTGCAACATTAAAGCTGGAGAAAGAGGCCCTGCGCACATTTTACCATAGATAAACTTAACATGCACTTCTACCCACCCAAGCAATAAGGCTTCTCTCTATTTCTGTGCCTCTCACGATCATAGTGGTACCCAGGATAGCAGGTGCATAAGACACGTCCAAAGTTATCTGTGCACTGCTGTTCGCAAGGAGCTTCTGCACAGACATCGTAGTCTACAGAGAGAAAGATATGATTAGGAAAATACCAATAGCAGCACTTTGATAGCAAACATTTAACTGCTGTCCTTTCTAATTAATAAAGTCTTATTGCATTATTTCTGAGGATTGAAGAAGCCTAGAAAATATTCATGAAACATAAGCAATGTATTATGGCAAAAGCGCAATTGTTAATTACAGCCTTACAATAGTTGAACTGTTTCTTAAAGTCGAATTTTTAAAAATGGGCACTTTCCCAGATTGCAGAATTTAGGAATTCTTCACACAGAAATACTAAGTTACATAAAAGTTATTTGCTGTTTTCTTCCACAAATGTTTAAGTTCTGATAGTAACATTTACTAGGCAAAATACTGGGAATCACTGTGAGGATAACTGCCAAATTCAGGCAGATATTATCTTATATGGGAAAATTAGACAAAATCATACAGGAAATGTTCAAGAACAGCTATAACCCTTCTATCAAAGAACACGTTATAAAACCCCCATCACTTTTAATATTAGTGATGTGAAAATTAGGATATGGCAAGTCACTGGCCAAGCTTGTCAGTGGAATCACAACAGATGCTCTGAAGTCTCATCTCACAACCAGGAAGGCGAATCTGTTTCTGATCTCACTGTTATAGAGCAACAGAGATGGAGTCCAGGGAATAGACCCAGGGTGAAGCAGAGTCTGGGACCATGGGACTGAGCTGGCGTGAAGGACTCGTGTGGCTTATTTTGACCTTGCCATTAGCAAAGCTGAGCCTTGCCCAGAGATGAGGCATGTGGCCATGCAGTGGCTATATCCAGATGTGCATACAGCTTTTGCATGACTGGAAAGCCTCCCTTACGGCTCCCGGGGGCTGGCTGGGTACTGGTTCTGGTGGCCCTGGAGCAGCGCTTCCCCATCACTGAGAAACCCAGCTGCAGAGCCACTGACCCAAGCAAGCTCCGCGAGGAGCACCAGCGATGCATGCAGAGGCAGCACAGGACCACAGCGCCTTGATCAAGGTCATGCAGCACCATGAGGGGAATGCTTGCAGGGAGAAGAAAGGCGTATATTATACTTGGAGAATATATGTTTGGTCTGATGCTCAATAAAATGGCTTCTGGCTTCTGGTCCTAAACCTTAAGCCCCTGCTTCTTCGATGATTCCCACAATCCTTATCATCCTATTCAGTTTGCAACTTTTTTTTTCCCCCCTGTTAACACCGCAGGTCTCCTTTGGTCTTACTAGATCACAAGTTGCTGGGTTTTATTAGCTTGTCAGAGTGAGCATTACATTACTCAGAGACATTACACAGTGTCAGCTTAGGACAGAGCCCTTTAGTGGCTGTCAGCTACATTTTTAAGGTAACTAACAAGGCCCCAACCTGCATTAGTGATTTTGTCCATGGATGCAAGAAGGCTTGGGAAGAGCTAGTGTCTGTGGGGCAATTTTTTTTTTAATTCAAATATAGGCTATAAATGAGCATATCTCTATGAAGGAAACAGCGGATTCTCTGCCTGCAGGCTCTTCCCAAGACACACTGAGGTTTTAAGCACTGTTGAAGTGGTGCTTCATGCCACTGAATGACCAGACTCACTGGTCTCCCTGAATTAGTTTAGCCTCATGTACCAGAGTGGGAAGAGCAATCCCAGCTTGCACTCGTGATGTGCAGTTGCTTTTAATCTGGAACAACACGTGTGGCCAGCACAAAGCAGTGCTTTGTCTATCGTGCATAAAGGGGGAAGACCTCTTTCCATGAGGGAAGTTTAGGGAACCAGAGTAGCCACAGTTGGTTTTTTTCCAAGGCACTGGGCTTACCTCGTGCTGAATGCCCCTAATCCAAAGCCTTCTCACTTCTTCCAGCAGCCCCAGAGCCAAGGAATTGCACGTGTGCACCGGCTTCTCATCCTAGCCATGCTTTGTCATGTGTTCTGTGCTGGATGGTGGCTGTTGCTATTGCACTGCTGGAGCAAGTTTGGAGTTGCCCTGCTTGGAAAGGCTTTGGCTGAGAGTATTGCAGCACATCAGCATGTTTATGCCTCCCTGCACTAGCAAGCTTGAGCCTGGAAACCTCTAGCTGGGAACACAATGGGCAGATAGTGGCCTCCCTGTGGACGGGGACCACTATGATGGTTGAAAGGTTGGGAATCCCTGTGTGGAGACAAATACTCACTGACCTCTGAAAAACTTTCTTGCTTCCAGGGAAGCTGAAAACTTGCTGATTGATAAGCCTTTGGGCTACTTCCTTGTTCGCATCAGCCAGAGCCAACCAGGCTACACCCTGACATACAGGTAATGAGCCTTGCAGAGAAGGAAGAAGAAATTCCTAAACTGAGCTATGTATGGCTGGAATAGTTAATTTTTCTCTACAGAGTAGTCCACTGACTCCGATGCTTAGCCTCTTCTGTGGTGGGGTGCCTGAAACCCAGGCAAACAGGACACTGCAGAGTTCATCTCTTGCCGAAGTCTAGATCATTGAGTTGATGTGAGTTGGTTTGCAGGGTGCAGGTACTGCTTGGGGTGTGTTAAATGGTTGTGTGGCTAGAAGAAGCATCTACTGGGGCCTGAGGAAATGTGATATAGCACAGGACATTATTCTAGAGAAGAGGAGAAGTAATCAGAGGATGCTAGAAGCATGCAGCATCAGGCAAGAGGAAGGGCAGGTGGTAATGTGGACAACAGGCCTGGGAGATGGTACAGGCTGCTGGGGGTTGGATCCAGAAGCGTGGGTTCTCTCTGTGCCCCTGTTGCTCACTTTGGGGAAACTGATGCTCCTCCAGCACCTGTTACCACAGTGTACAACACTCCAGCATGGAGGATCTCGTGCATCTTTGCAATATTTGGTACTGTGGCTCTTGATCCTGTCTGGGCCTCCTGAGACAAAAAATACAGAAAGCAACAACCAGGTCCTGGAGAGATGCTGTGGCCTCGTGTCATGACTGTTTCTGTCTGTCCCTCTCACCAGGGGTGAAGGCCACTGCAGACACTACATGATTGAGATGCAGCCCAATGCACGCTATGTAATTCTGGGTGAGGACCAGGCTCATGCCTCGCTCACTGAGCTGGTTCAGTATCACCAGGCTGTGGGCATCCAGCCCTTCATGGAGATGCTGACTGTTCCCTGTGGGCAGGTGAGTGCTCAAGATCTGCAGCAGCAAAAGGGGCTGGGGCATGGGCTGTGCCTTGAGCACACAGAGTCACCTGGGCAATATCTCTGCTTTTGGTTTCTGTTGTGGGAGTCCTGTATTGGCTGAGCTGCCTGGCCTCTTCTGCATGTGCCAGCAAAGGCTAGTAGGTGAGCACTGGGGTTTCCTGGGTTGGATGTTACCCCTGCCCTATGCTTGTTAGTAATCACAGCTGGGTATTGCTCTTAGCTGTGCTCTTTGGGGTATGTAAAGGGTTTGTAGTGACCACTGCTGAATGCACTTTTCACCCTCAGAAAAGCAGTGAGAGTTTGGATTATGAAGACCTGGAGTGCCTCTCGCTGGCTGCATCTGCAGCCAAGGAGCAGACCCCTCGGTGGGGGCAGACTTGCCTCTCTGGGCCTACCGCTGGGAAGCCCATCCTACAGACAGGAGCAGCCTCAGTTCTCAAATGCATGTGGTTCAGGAGGGCCAAGAAGGACCGAGAGCAACAGAGCCTGGATGAGAGCAGGACAAAACCAAGCCCAGGAGAGGAGGGAGGCAGACAGCAGGCATTCCCTCACCTTCACTCCTCCATACGCCTGGCAATGCAGGAAATCCAGCAGGTGAACAGGGAACAACTCCAGATTTCCAGTGCCTTCCTCTGCCACAGTCTTGCCCCCACAGCTGCTGTGGGGCTGGTGGAGATGCCCTGTCCAAATATAGGAGATAGGAGGCTTCCAGAAGTGGTACTTGGTTTCTTATCTCCTCAATGACCAGATTTATTTGGTGATCTTGGCATCCAGATTGTGGGAGACCCTGGGAGAGGATCTCTTGAGATTCACAAAGAAAATCCACAACACAAGGTTGTGACATGGCTAGTGACCTAGCCAGTACTTCCCTAATGCTGTGTCTTTGCTTCCCACTGCAGTTCTCTTCCGTTCCCTCGACCAGCTCCTGTACTGAGCTGCAGTCGAGGTCTCAGCATTGAGGACACGCAGCCCAAGTGACACGGTAAGCAGAGGGGGATGCACAGGAGGCCAGATGGCAACTTTAGCACCTCCAGGAAATAGAGGAGCAAAGGGGAGAGTCTCCTGGCCGTCAAGAAGAAATAGAGCAGGGCAGATGGAAAGCAGCTGCCAGCTTCTATTCCAGGCCTGCAAAGAGATCATTGGCAGAGGGAGGCCAGGAAAAAAATGGGAACCACCAGCATAGGATTGCATTCCTGACACATGGGATGAACATTGTGCTTGCAATACCACAACAAAACTGCTGGAGGGAGCTCGAGTTTGTTAGAGATCACAGTTTGGAGGTCTGAGGCTGGAAAAGGATCATAAGAAAGTAAACCTACACACTAATTAGTCAGTTGCAATAACATAAAGCTGTGGAGAGTGGCATGTGTCAGAAGGGGATGCTAGGCAGAGGGCCTCACAAAGAGTGAGCTGAAGGAAGGCTGAGAACATAAGGCAGCAGTTTGAGGACTCTAAGGACTTAAAGCAAGGTCACAGGAGCTGGTTACTGAGGCTATAGTACACTGGGTGGGTTATAGAGTGTGTATGGAGGGGCCAGGAAGAGCCTTTCTGATACAGCTAAGGCCAGTATCTTATTTGTCTGAAGCATCTAGTCTTAGAACAATAATGTCTTATTCTTCAGTTGCTAAAGCCAGGGAGAAGCAGTAGTGATGCTGTTGTACACGTCTAAAAACATCTGGATTTTTTGGGTTGGTAGCAACTGGGAGTGGAGAAGGATCAGAAAAACATGCTGTTGGCTACAGATTTACTGCAGGATGTACAGCTCTGCATGGTCATTTCTGAGTTCCCTGCGTCATTCAGCTCCCAGAAATTCATGTTGAGCCATAGCTTATTAGCTGTCTTGGGTGGCTTTCCCTGCAGTGTTTGACTCAGTTGTTTCATTCTTGTGTTTGGTTGTTAGTGCACCTGAGGACTCTTTTCTTGTGCCTGAGGTAAGATAGAAGACAAACAACTTCTGCGGGATCTTCATAAATAGTTGCAAGCATGCCATGCAGGGATTGCTGAATGAAGCCTTCCTTTTATGTTCTGCACTTCATTGTGTTTCCTGACTTTCTTGCAGATGAAAACGATTTAGCCCTGTCATCTTTGGGTGCTGCTGAGCCTTGCATAATTGGGTGAACACATCCAGATATAGAGCAGCCTTCTTTTTTTTTTTTTTTCTTTTTTTTTTTTCCGCAACAGCTGGCTCTGTGCCTTTAGGCAGGACTGCTGCAGGAATGAACCTTCTTCAGCCTTCAGCTAGGTCTGCAGTACCTGGACCAGTCTCTTCTTGGCAGTGGGGAGAAGTTGGGAACAATCACACTCTATGCACAGATCCACAGTACCTGACAATACTTCAGTGTGCCTGGAGAGCCTTCACCCATGTTTAATGCGGTTGTTTGTCACAGACTGGATATCTCCCAACAAGGGGTTCACTTTGCAGCTGTGTGCTGATTTCCTAAGTATTTTTTCTTGAGTCTTCTGTTTCTGCTCTGGTCCTGTGTGTCTGCGTCGCTGGGGGAAGCTGGGCTGGGGAGGCACAGAATGAATCTGGTGTGTGCTCTTTGGTGAGTGCAGAAGCACTTGACCAGGAGCTAAGAGACTGTTAAAGGACGAGAAAATCTCTTTGCAGAGTGTATTACCTGCCCTTATATCTGACACACTGCTCCTCTCTACTTAGCCAGCATTCAAGTTGGGGAATAGTTGGCAAAACTGTGGTCTCTTCTTATCCCCGCATCCTCACAATATGCCTGAGGGTAGAGGATTTGGGAATATACAGGACTAGGTTACTTGTAATGTATTTTCTGCCTTTTTAAAAGATCACTTTTCAGCCAAGTTGTTCTCCTAAAGAGAAGCGCGGGGGTTTCTTTGTTCCTGCGAACCTGCAGCCCGTTCAGGCATGGATTGTAAATGGAGGAAGGGCTAACAGTGGGAGTGTAGACAGAGGTAATTGAGTAACTGCAGGCAGGACTGGACCTATGAGGAGCTCCAAGTCAAGCTGTCCATGCTGGTCTAAGGGACAGCTCCTGCCCAGACACAGGGGCAGCCTCGTGTCTTGGTTTCCATCCAGGTGCTGGCCCAAGCACCCACCCCTCACATGTGCCTGGCTGTCCTGTCCTGATGTCCATCAGTGATGCAGCTGCCACCATGGCTGGCTCACTCGGGAATAAACCGTGTGCTTCTGAGGTTTTGTTTTTGTTTTTGTTTTGTTTTGTTTTTTCTTGCAAGAAGCAGTGTTATTTAGCAAGCAGATTGCTGCCTCGGTTTGCTGAAAGAAGTTATGCAAAAAGTACAGTCCCATGGAGCTGAGCCAAGAAGAGCTACCAGTGACCTGTTGTTTTCTTCCATGTGTTGTGCGGTGCTGAGGCTGTTTAAGGAAGGGGCAAAGAAGCTCAAATACATTGCCACTGCAGAGTTACTTCTGAAATGTCTGAGTGCAGAATCCGAAGGCTCACAGTAATCCTGGTGTCCAGCTGCTGCCTCTGATGAGCTGATCTCCCCCCCTGCACCCTGAGCCGAGCTCCCTGTGTCTGTCAGCAGTGCCCGGGAGGTCCCTGCATGCCTGAACACGGCGCTGTCTGTGCCTACAGCTTTGCCAGAGCC
The DNA here is from genome assembly GCF_000705375.1 of Tinamus guttatus. The sequence continues at coordinate 51,096 of NW_010588364.1, read as the reverse complement.
TGCTGCACACACTGGAGCTGCACCTGGAGAAACTAAGATTTATGATTCAGGATGCTTGTGGCAGAGCCTCTTAGTTCTGCCTTCACACCTTAGGTTATTTCCACCTCCCTTATGTGTGCTCCTGTTCAGGCTGCAGCATTCGTGCTGAGCAGTCCTGGCTCATAGGGAGAGCGCTGCTGGGACAGGGAGGGAAGCGGTCGTTGTCTCAGCGTGACATCCAGACCCTCTCCCAGCACTGCCCTCTCGTGTAAACACACCTTCCTCCTCCTGATGATGGGGTTGTGGCAGCTGTTTTGGGGATCTTCAGAACAGGACCAGTCCAGACAGGCCGCTGTTTGCAGAGTCCTTTCAGCTGAGCTCGGGTGCTTTTGCTGGGCAGCCTTGGACCCCACAGCAATGTTTTCCTTGGCTTCCTCTGCCTGTGGGTGTCTGGAAAACCTTCCTTCGAGGTAGCTCATAAACCTGCTTTCCTGCCAAGATGTTACAAAAATGTCACAGAACTAAGGCACGTAAAAGCCATGCATTTCAGGAACTGAGATGCTGCCTCATTCTTTCCTAGCTTCCGTGCCACAGAGAGCGTGTAAACCTAGGGCTACGATACGGCTGCAAGGCACTATCCTCTCCTGTAGCCTGGTGAGGAAAATACTGACCCAAGGGCTGCGAAGCGAGCAGGTGAGAAACAGCAGTGGTGAGAACTGGGACAGATGTGCAAGGCACCTGCCCCGTCCCTGCCCGCTGCCCCGCTCCTGCCTCGGTGCTGTTGCCAGTACTGTGCTCTTTGAGCCGAGCTTGCACGCGACTCGGGGAAGTGTCATCAGCTTCTCCGCTGGCTGCATGCAACAGGTCGCCTAACAAGCTTCCCAAGACCAGAACAGATAGTTCATAAATTTCTTTTGCCCCTGGTTTGATAGGTAGAAAGAAATGCAATGGGGGCAGCCAGGAGAGCCTGCCTGTCACTGACCCGGGCAGTGGGGCTCCCGC
>NW_010588364.1:23872-35745 GCF_000705375.1 Tinamus guttatus | reverse complement strand
TCCCTCTGGATGGCAGTGCAGCCCTCTGGGGTATCAGCTACTCCTCCCCGTTTGGTATCATCAGCAAACTTGCTGAGGGAGCACTCTGTGCCTTCATCCAGGTCATTGATGAATAAATTGAACAGGACTGGACCAAGGACTGACCCCTGGGGGACCCCACTAGCCACAGGCCTCCAACTAGACTCTGCACCGCTGATCACCACTCTCTGGGCCCTGCCATCCAGCCAGTTCCTAATCCATCTCACTGTCCACTCATCTATCCCACACTTCCGGAGCTTGCCCAGGAGGATGTTGTGAGGGACGGTGTCAAAAGCCTTGGTGAAGTCGAGATAGACGACATCCACCGCTCTCCCCTCGTCTATCCAGCCGGTCATTTCATCATAGAAGGCTATCAGGTTAGTCAGGCAAGATTTTCCCTTGGTGAATCCATGCTGACTACTCTTGAGCACCTTCTTGTCCTCCATGTGCCTGGAGACAACAGCCAGTATGAGCCGTTCCATCACTTTTCCGGGGACGGAGGTGAGGCTGACTGGCCTGTAGTTGCCTGGGTCCTCCTTCTTGCCTTTTTTGAAGACTGGCGTGACATTGGCCTTCTTCCAGTCTTCCGGCACCTCCCCCGTTCTCCAGGATCTTTCAAAGATGATGGAGAGCGGCTTAGCTATGGCATCTGCCAGCTCCCGGCAGCACTCTGGGGTGCATCCCATCAGGGCCCATGGATTTGTGGGTATCGAGGTTCCTTAGGTGCTCTCTGACCCAATCTTCCTCTACCCAGGGCAAGTCTTCCTCTCCACCCGCTTCTTCTCTTGCCTCTAGGGCCTGGGGCTCTAAAGGGCTGCCCTTGGTAAACACCGAAGCAAAGAAGGCATTGAGCAACTCTGCTTTTTCTGTGTTATTTGTAACCAAGGTGCCCATCCCGTCCTCCAGCGGACCCACGTTTTCCCTGATCTTCCTTTTGCTGTTAATGTATTTGAAGAATTTTTTTTTGTTATTTTTAACGTCCCTTGCCAGCTTGCCTTCCAGACGTGCCTTAGCTTTCCTTGTCGCATCTCTGCACTCCCTGACTATGTTCCTGTATTTCTCCCAGGGGGCCTGTCCTTTTTTCCACATTCTGTATACCGCTGCCTTCTGCTTGAGCATTGCCACAAGCTCCCGGCTCATCCACGCAGGTCGCCTGCCCCCTCTGCCTCCCTTCCTACACACAGGGATGCACTGTTGCTGGACGTGGAGGAAGTGCCGCTTGAAATCTAACCAGCTCTCTTGGGCCCCCCTTCCTTCTAGAGCACTAGCCCATGGGATTCTACCGAGGAGGTCTCTGAAGAGGCTAAAGTTGGCCCTCCTGAAGTCCATCGTCGCAAGGCTACTTACAGCCCTGCCTCCTCCTCGTTGAATCCTGAACTCCACCAACTCATGGTCACTGCAGCCGAGGCTACCCCCCACCTTAACATCTCCTACTAGGCCCTCCCTATTTGATAGCACGAGGTCCAGTAGCCCACCTCTCCTCGTCGGCTCCTCCACAACCTGCGTCAAAAAGTTATCGTCGACGCTCTGCAGGAACCTCCAGGACTGCTTATGCCTGGCTGGCATAAGTTTTGCCATGAACATAAGTTTTGCCATGAACTTGTATCAGACTTGAATCAGACTAATAAACCAAGGTTCAGGATGATGCTTAAGCACATACTCAACCCTGAGGATGCTCCACAGTTGCACTTTTAGCAAGGGCAAGGTTAGACACTCACTTGTGGCATAAACAGAAGCTCACGTCTGGGTGGGGTGTCATCGAAGCCAGATGTAAAACTCTTTCTGGTTTTGGTATATTTGGGATTTGACAAGTGCCCTTGCTCCTTCACCCCTTCACCACCCACCTATACCCTAAATGCACATAGGCATATATAACCCATGCTCCTTATCTGAAAGCCATATTTCAGATGAAATAATTTGGATTTTGATTATAAGAACTTCCTACTGAAAGGGCAATGCTTGCCCCAAACCATTGCCAGCACTCCGAGGTCTTTCCCTTTCATCCTCCTCATGGGACAGAGAAAAACAGCACGTCATGGCTGTTATTCGGGTCACCCCAAGCACAGTCAGAGGGCCCTGAAGTACTGCTAGTTTTGCACAAGAAGGTAAAAGCTCAATCTGGAGTTTGCGCTTTCTTCAGCACTCACAAATCTTGACCGTGACCGTAGAAGGAAGCCTCCTCGAGTGCTCAGACACTGCCAGAGACAGTCAGAAACCTCAGGAGCAACATTTCTCCAGTTCGATTTCTAAAATGCATTTGAGCCTGTCCCTCCTTACACTTTGGAGGTTTTTACCCAAAATTAAGCCCTAAAATTAAGGGACAGTAATTTTCCACTTCTCTACCTGTGCTAAAGCCAAAAAAAAAAAAAAAAAACTATGAAAAAATCAGCTACAATTCAGAAGCTTGTTTCTCCTCTTCAGCAACATGCACTTTGTAAAGGAAAAATGCACTAATTAGCCACTATCTTGCTATTTCAGCATAAGAAAAAGATTGCTGTTCATTTCCTAGACACTCTCAACACACTGTCTACTGACAAGAGGCATTAAATGGCTCTCATGTTCAAAGCGCATGCTTTATAAGAGTGCAGCAAGTATAGTGATCTAATTTTATAGCTCGTGAATCACATAAGGGTACTTAACAACCACTTATGCCAAAAGATTTTTATGCTCCCAGCGCTGGTGCAGAGTTGTAGGGGCATGACCCTGCTTCAACGCAGCCAAGGGAATTTTTCAAATCAAGATTTCAGCCATCCTATAAGCAGTAGAAATAAATACTAAGGAAAAAAAACCCTCTAATTTTAGAATCATAGTTTCATAGCATAATTTTGGTTGCAAGGCATTTTTGGAAATCTTCAGAGCCAGTCCCTTCATCACTGCATTTCCCCCTTACAGCTACTTAGAATTTCCCTTGCTGCAACGTGGGACTTTTTCCCCCTGTCCTCTTGCTGTGAACCTCTGATCAAGCCTCTGTCTTTTCTGTAACACCCCATTAGGCAAATGGAGACCCCCATTGCCCCCATCTGCCCCCAAATTGCAAATGCATTTGCCCTTTAGTGCTCTCTTTCCTCCAGGCTGACAAAACCCAGCTTCCTTTAGGCTCTTCTTAAACACAATGTTCTCTACCCCACCAGGTATCTTAACTCCAATTTGTCAGTAAGAACACCAAGCTCTAGGTAACCAAATCAAACAATATCACTAGCAGATAGTCTTTGAAACAGATTAGAGAAATGGAAAACAAACAAAATGTCTGCTAAATTGTAAGGGAATTGGAATTTGGGTTCCATCTCACTGCTTTCTTTCCCCCCTTCCCTCCACTTCCTCAATAAAATTTTAAAAGAAGACAGATTGAAAAAGGTAGAAACTCCTGAATGCAGTATAAACAAGGCTATTTGTCCTGATAATGTTTTTGAACAAAACAGCTGGCCATCTTTGATCACTATCTAAGCAATGAGGCTAAGTTAAATTTGTATTTCTAATATATTTTCAACATCAATAGTGGCAATGGAGTTAACTTCTTAATGTAAACCCTTGGAAATCTCTATAAAGATACTAAAGATGAAATTATTTCAAGAGACAATTATTTGTCTCACTGATGCAGATGTCTCTTTTTTCTCTCCCTTTTATTGTTCCCAGAGAAGACCTTGTAAAAGCTGAAACTGCTTATTAAGTATTAATGAATTGGACAAGGAAAGAAATAATTCTTAACATAACATGTTCACAAGCCAGATCCATGTTTATTGTCCATAGAGATGATAGGAAAATGCTCTTTATATACAGAACAGCCTCTGTTAGGACAGAATCTATCTCCATGGACCGCTTCCAGCATGCAGAAAAGAGCTGTTTTTAAAATAGCACAGCATGAAAGTTTGCTGAATTATACACTGATACTGTACTGCAGCCCCAGTGCAAGGGATTATTATTACAGATGCACATCTGCAGGTTGTTTGTTGAAGGGAAAAGTGGATGGAGTAAATCCCAAAGCAATTCAGTAATTAGGCAAGTATTACTGGAACAAGCTGCTATTTACATGGTGTCACTGGAGCGAACGGTATCTGCCACAGCTGCCGCTGGGACGCTGCATCAGGATCTGTGCTCTTCTCCCCATCTTTATAGCTGCTTCTGTTTGCTTTAGGCTGTAGTCAATAGCTGATGGGAAGTTCATGAAGTTGCTTTAGATGTGGCAACCTGATTAGATCCTCACTTTCAATGGCATTTCACTCAGCTGACACAGGATGCGGCTCTGCTCTCCCCATGCATTTCCCATCCTCTTGCTGGAAGATGTTTTCAGCCCTGAATGACCTACTAGGGTCAAACTCAAGATCTCAATGAGATGCCAAAAGGCCACCAGGTGAGTTTACCCCCATTTGACCCCAGTGCCCAAGGTCCCAGCTGCCCGCTCAACACATGTGGTACTTGCTGCTAGGTTCCAGCAGTGCCAGCACTGGCAGCACAGGCACACAGATGTGACCACATCTGTGCCCTGCAGATACCATGGACATGATCATCTGCACCAGGCAGCAGAAGTGCTGACTTTTGGGAGGAAATGTGTGCCCTTCTCCCACTGTTGCTTGATCGGGTGAACAGCCACCCACTCCCCAACCCACCCATCTCAAAAGAAAAATAAAAATCTTCTACCCATTTAAAATAGATCTTTCCTGTGAACGGGAAATTGCAAAGTCAGAATCTGCAACCTTGTCAAGCTTGTTCTGCCTGGGAAGGAAAGAATAGCTGCAGCTGTATTAGCCCATTAATCAGAGAAAACAAGCTGTAAGAATTTGGCCTGCAGTACAGTTGGTAGTGATGGCATGTGCTTCACTTGGGGAATTTAATTTTTAATCCTTGATAAGCTTTATTCTCACTTTACCTATAAAAATAAGTATTTCCATGTAAAGAAATAGAGCATATCAACTTTAGGCTTTTGGCCCACTCTAATATTGCTTTCCTATTTTTTTTTTTCAAGAGGTAAATTTTTATGGTTGCAAATAAACTCTCCAAGAAGTTCAAAACAGACCCAGTGCTCCAGGGTGTGCTCCCAGCCCACGCCACACTCCTCTGCAGGAGGGGGATACATCTTTGGTGAAGAAAAGGAGCCCTTTGGAGAAGATACCTGTCATGGCCTTTTGTAAAGCACCTCAGGATGAAGTTGTTCTCCACCTCAAAGTTATCATTAACCTGTTACAGGAAGCTTTACAGAGAGACAAATGGCACAAGCAGAAGCACATTAAAATATTTTGCTTTGTATTATGCTTCATCTTGGATAATCGCTTTAGTGTTGACTATTCCACTTTCTTTAAGTAAATTTATTAAATGTATCCATTCTTCCACCGTTCTTGTTTTTCTCCTACAATTTACCTAACTTTATTGTTCAACTGAGGCCTATCCATAGCAGCAACTGACGCCTCTAGTCATCATTCTGACGTTATAGGTGCAAAATGGAGGGGTTGTTTCCTTGCTGTTTGTTTGCAGTACAACTCAATCACCCTTGTACTAACTGGGCATCACAATTGAAATACAGTTGTGTTTTCAGACACATGTATAATCTATACTTGGACATCCTTTCCTAAAGCCAGTGTAAACTGGGGGTGATTCTCAGTTCTAGCCTAGACAATGGTTCAGAGCAAACACCGAGGGAGGCTTACTGATCACTTTGCCCATGAAACGGTTTGAGATATACAACAGGGCTGTAACACTTGATGCCCGCGATGTGTGTGTTTGCTTGTGGGAATGCCATAGCCTGTGTGCATCACTGCTTCTTGCACCACCTCCTTCTCCCATGCTTGGACAGGCAGAAGGAGCGGTGGCAGCACAAACGTTGTGGGAGGCCCTGGTTACACGTCCCCGCAGGCACAAGCAGTGAGTGTTTGGGCTCTTGCAAAGTTCCTGCAGGAAACATGGAGCAGATGGCTGCATCTTTCAGCCAGTGCCTTCTCTTTAATGTTTTTTTTTTCAGAATAGTCAGAAACTTTCCTTGGTGGGAGTACATTTCCTTGCTATTTTCCTGGCTGTGTACAAAAGCTCTGTTCGTAGCGGTGTATATAAATTTACATAAACAATGCAAATTCTGTGTATTATGGAAGGGACCATGCTGTGGATAGGAAAAATGGAAGTTCACCTAAAAACCTTGCTGTTTGTGCAAGGTGAAGAGAGGACCTGGCCTGGCGGCACACTGCTACGAGACTGGCCAGGAAACCGCCCTGCGGAGCACCACTCCTCAAGAGAGCAAAACCCATCAGCAGCCGTTTGGCAGGACCCTCAGGTCCATCAGGAGGTCAATTACGCACCGTCTGTTTGTCATGGAGAACATCCCCACCCATGAAGAACAAGCTCAAACCCAAGGACCCATCTGCCTGGACCAAAGCGACTGCGTTTGCATGGTCCTATGCATCTCCACTGTTTTATAAACCTCTGTATGCTGAGATTAATTGTGGGACAAGGGCCAACTAAATGTGACAGACCTTCGACTCTTACAATTTACTTTTCAAACAAAGCATGTGACAGCATTAAGAGACTTTTACAGGCAGAGAAATGATGGCTCTAACCCCTGCAACTTGGCAGAGGCGAGGGGCTAGCAATGGACACAGGACCTAATGCTTTGCAGGAAGTTTCACAAGCATTGGCGGATGACAAATCAATGTCGATTTTTCCTGTCTGGCCTGTCACAGTCAGCTGTGCCTGGGGGTGACAGTCACTTTGTCTCTACTCTGAGCCAAATTTCAGTCCCCCTGGAAAACACATGTTGTGTCCAAACAGCAACACCCAGGGAAGCACTCTTTACCCAAGACGTTAGTATGGAGGGGGCCTTAAGAGACGATGTTAAATTTAGCTGTGAGGATAAATCAGTATGAGCAAAAACAGAGTTAGGGTTGCAAGATTTATACTGCCTTTCCTCTCAGAACACACATTTTGCGTCAATTTGGCCAGTATCTAAATTCCCAACAGTTTATCTATGTGTGATCCCTACATGTTGCCTTTAAGCCCATTCCCCAGTTCAGACAGTAGACATACATGGTGATAGTATTTTATCAAGAATAAGAAAAACTGTTTTGTTTCGTATTCTGCTTGCCGGTTGGATTTTATTCCCAGACCACTTAAAAGAAGAAAACCCCAACATTTTAATGGCCTGAGATATCAATCTGATTCTACAAAGCTATTTGAAAGTGCTAAAATTTATCTGGCACACTCTAATATATCTGGAACAACGTTTTGGCACATCCTGTAAAGCTCCCAAACACATACGTGGAAGTTCTCATACTTTAAACTGAAATGAATATCACGCACATCCTCAGAGAAATTTCACCTCTTAGTTCAGAAAAATATTTTCTCCCTTTTGCTGTCTAATGAAGTCCTTTGTTCATCACTATTGCAACCCTGATGGGCACAATGTGTATCATAATCTCACTATCTGCAGCACTCGCATTCCTAACTGTGCAATCGCAGTCAGATGTCTGACTTATCTCCAAGGCACTGACTTTGGTCAGATGGTTTTTATTTATACGAATCACAAAACCAACAGAAAGCCCGTATCTATTTTCTATCACAACTGCAGATAGTAACTCTGAATTAATTTATCTTCGGCTTTTTTATCGTTACCCTTGCCCACACAGACACTTCTGTGGATGAATCATCTCAAAGACAACAACAAAACTCAAATGAAAGGGCAGGCAGGATATTAAGCCGAGTATCTCACTGGAGATGAAGTGTGCAGATTGCGCTATAAACAGATGAGAAACACACGGCCCTTAATAATACGGAGATACCAAAGCAACACAAGTTCTAGTGACACAGAGCACCAGCTCAGAACCGGCAGCATCGGTACTCAGCAGTAATAAATGCGCATATACCTGAGAACAGCACCTACTCTCTTCTCACACATAGAGCTTGTGGCTTCTACTGGGAACTCATGTGCAGTTTTCTGGCACACACACACACGAAAAAAACACTTTTCCTTGGGGGAAAAAAAAAAGTACATCATTTAGAAACATGCAATTATTACATGTTTTTCCCTGCCTCGGATTTCTGGACCTTTCCACATTGTCAGTTATTGCTGGTAGTAGTAATAACAGGTTTTTACTTTCATGATGTTAACCACTAGATTATGAGTGCTGACAACAGAAACCAAGTTCAACATAAAGAGACATCCAAGAAAACTGATAGTTCCTTACTTAGATTTCCCAGACTTCCTACCTAGATAATTCCTTACATTTACTATCAAATGAACACAACTGTCACAGAAGAAACACATCATTATAAACACTATACTAGCACCAAAGTGTTCCCAGCATGGACCACAATCCCACATCTTTATGCAAACCCTCATCAAAACCCTGATCCAGTGGATTTCCAAGGGCTCCCGGGGCTGAGGGAATGAAGTGGAGCAAAGAAGTCAGCCAAAAGGAAAAACTGAACGAAACCAGTAAAAACAGCGTTCCCAACCCCTCAGCAATTTCTGTCTGCACGCAAACAAAAAGCTGAATAAATCTGTCTCAAAGTTGCCCCCTGGACACGCACCTTCTAGCTTAGTTCAGCTCAGCTTCACCTTGGCACTGCTGTGGTGGAGCCTGATCCCCAAACTGGACTATGAACTGCTCCAAACTGGACTATGGCATCGTATCTTCTGGTTAAAATCTTGGATTTCTCTCTGACACGGAGGTTGTCCTATAAGCAAAACTAGGAGGGGAGGTGTGCCAATGAGGAGGGTCTAGTCCCATTTTTAAGTCTTGGTTTCAAGAGATCTCTGCTCAATGGCCAACTCTTTCTCAAACGTTGCATGTGATATTGGACACCTCACCTAGAGCATGTTTATTGCCTCCAGAAATACTTGGATGAGGCCTGGTAGACATCTTTGCATTTTCTGGATCAGCACAAGCACAAATACAAGAAGGCAGATGCAGAAATAAGTCATTACATGTGAAATGTTCACATAGGAGGGCAGTAGGGAATAATTTTAGCAATAATTACCACCAATAAGCCATCTTTTCTAGAGTATCCTTTTCCAGATTTCCCCTATTACTTAAGAAGGAATATTTTTAAATGAATGTTATATCTTAAGGATACTGCATAAACAGGGGTAAAATGGCACAAGCCAAGTTAGTTTAAAAAATTGATAAAGCTTTAACATTTTTGCTATCTACAATTTTCAGCAGTAATAACATTTTTACTTTTTCCTCTCTTTTCCCAAATGTTTTCTCCAGGGGGCACACAGATTGAAATGCATCGAACTGAGAAAAATCCTTAATTTTAACGTTGGCTAAAAAAACAAACAAAAAAATATTCCTGAAAGGAAGCTCAGAAAAATCATTTCATGTTCTCTCTTGAGCAAACAAAGATGTAAAAATAAGATACAATTTAGAATACCGAAATCATTATGTTTCATCTCCAACAACATTGAACTTCCAGACTAGCACTAGGTTTGCCATGCAAGACATGCCAATTTCTACTCTAAACATTAAAATTGGATTTAAAAAAAAACTTTCAAAGTGCTGAAGACTTCAGACTGTATACTTACTTAAAGAGACCATTGTCTTGCTCACACAAATAAGTGCTATGAAATGGTGCCTTAGGGCAGGATACAGGAGATTACTACACATATATATGTCTAAAGTAAAGCTTGGTTTGGAGAATTTTGCTAAAACCAAACCCTCTCCGGAGTAATCCACACTACAGGCTATTGTATCTGAATGGGTAAAATCCCCCTGAATAGAGTGTTGATATCAATATTCCTGACAGGTTCCAATAAACTATCTTTGCCCAGAACTTTATGGGGACAAGTAAACCTGAATGATGGTTAAGACTGTTAAAAATCTTTTGATCATTCTCTCTATACAGGGTCTAAAAATCACACCTTATTTATGGTTTCAGCAGTATTTTTAATTTTCATTTCCTTGACGAACTACACTGACCATTCAGATTTGTTCATCTGTTTACATTTCACAAGCATGCTAATCACACAAGTGCTAAATGCTATCACTCAGGGAATTTTGCATTTTCAATTGACTCTCAATAACTCTTACAATTATAAACATTAGCTCATAGTCTCAGTGTGTCTTTAAGGAGGCAATATATGCTGGAAAATGATTTTCCTTGTGTGGTCTGAGCTCTAAAACCCCATTGGCAAAGAGTCAGCAAAAATGCAAGGTATTTAGGTTTTTATCCTAGAGTAAATATCACTCTTCCACTTTGTTCCTCAAAATAAATCACTACTAAGGCTTTGTGGCCACTTAACATAACTTCCTACCCATATCTTCCCCACTCAATAAGCTTCAATGCCAGCTGATGCAAGATGGATAGTAGCAGGATCTGGCTCCTGTATCTGGTCCCAACTGATGGCTCCACAAATCACCTCCTCAGAGCTGATACATGTCTTGCAAATATAAGGAATCACAGAATCATAGAATCATAGAATCATAGAATGCTTAAGGTTGGAAGGGACCTCTAGAGGTCATCTAGTCCAACCCCTCTGCACACGCAAGGTCACCTAGAGCACGTGGCACAGGACTGCATCCAAGCAGGTTTTGAAGATCTCCAGAGAAGGAGACTCCACAACCTCTCTGGGCAACCTGTTCCAGCACTCTGTCACCCTCACTGTTAAAAAAGGAAAAAAAGGTGCTGGAGATGAACAGCAGGTCCTGCACATCTCCAGACTAGGAATTAAATGGATGGAGGTTCAAGGCAGTTTTCCTCAGACGGAAAGTCATTTAGTTCACAGTCTGATGGGACTTAGGGCACCTCCCTCACACAAGAAAAATGTTCCCCTTGGAACACACATCTTAACTTGCCAATTGGTGGCCTTTGGCTAATGTTCTTCTAACAATAAAGTTGGGAGTGGCACAGCGGAGATCGGATTTCATAGGTTTTTGTTCATTCCAGGTCCTAAGCCTATTTTAATACTGGAAAGTAGCCCTTTACTAAGTTGTTATCTCGAAGACCAAGACTTTGGCCTCAAAATGTACTTATCATGAAAAAAAAAGAACACCAAACGCCTCCTCAGGCATTTTAATGAATGATCATTAATCTTACTAGTGGGTTGATAAATATTTCAAGGTTAAATAAATGTGTCAGTCAAACAATAAACCAACAATAATGAAATTTCTTCCGACCACATAGAAGAAACCATTACCGGTACTGAGCTGTATACTTGAAGCTTTGCGATGCCCAAAGCAGCACGTCTGGGACAACCAGGAGTGCTCAATGAGGGACATGCTAAGCCACAGAGGGGGAAGACAGGCATTTTGAATGAATTATTTTCATTGCCCGTCCCTCCCTGCATTGCTTGAAGATTTGAGAAAATGTACCCAGCTTCTGCATGGAGCCCAAGAGTTGTCAGTGCTGATTCCATTCTGAAGTCTGCACTGATATCGCATTCAAAACACATGGAATAGAGATCTTAGACCCCACTAAAATTATATCTCTTTCCTCACTTTTTGTTTTCTTTAAGGTTACAGCAAGCTTACAGCTGTCACAGCTTAAAATGCTGTTTCACATTTCACTGTAATCCAGGTATAAATTATGTGTATTAGGAATTGTCAGATTCTATAAAATGCTTCCCAGTGCTAATTTTACATTTGGATTTTCATCTCAATTGACAGATATGAGAGATCATATATTGCCTGAGAGAACCTTACTTATGACACATCTCAGGAGATTAGAAATAATTTGTGTTCTTCCTTTCTTTCCCATTGTTGGGGCCTTAGTAAGAATATATAGGAAAGTGGAGTTTGTGGGGAACTGGACCGACGCCTAGCAACCGAACACCTGGAGGAGAACCAATCAGCTGGGAGCCTGTAGCCAATGAGTGCTGCTCCTCAGCGCATGCCCACCTGCACCGGTATAAAGCCCTGCTACAGACAACAGCAGAG
>NW_010588364.1:12236-23078 GCF_000705375.1 Tinamus guttatus | reverse complement strand
TAGGGCAGATGTTCCAGGCCCCTGATCATCCTTGTAGCCCTGCGCTGGACTCTCTCCAGCAGTTCCACATCCTTCTTGTATTGGGGGGCCCAGAACTGGACACAATACTCCAGATGTGGCCTCACCAGAGCTGAATAGAGGGGCAGGATCACCTCCCTCGACCTGCTGGCAACGCTTCTCCTGATGCAGCCAGGATCCCATTGGCCTTCTTGGCCACGAGGGCACATTGCTGACTCATGGTTAACTTCTTGTCAACCAGGACTCCCAAATTGCTCTCTGCGGAGCTGCAGTTGTTGGCTTTAAGACTAGAACTCTGTTTTCAAATCCTGAACTAGACACAGTAACTGCTCTTAATCCACAATAAATGTAGCCATAATATGAGATTTGACTTATTTTTATTTTTCTTTGGTGGATGCCACAGCAAAATTCATATTGATATCTCTCTTCATATTGAGAAACAGAATGCGAAAAAAAAACTGAACCTGCTTTTGGCAGGAGGACCACATAGGCTACAACTGTGGAGAACATTCCTAGCCATCTGATCTGTCCAAAAAGATGGGCTGGCTCTTCAGGGAGCCTGAGCACATCAGCTGCTGCTGGCTCAGAGCCCATGAGCTATAGATTAACACTTTTGAACATGAGGCCTTTAAGAAAAGGAATTTTTGTATGGGATTCGATTTAGGCTAAAATTGCAGTTTGGAATACATTGACCCATAACAAGGAACTTCATCATGTCAGCATCTTAGTTTTCTGGAAAAATAAACATGCAAACACAAAAACACACTCAAAGAACGGGTTGTTCTTTCCATAGAATGTTTCACCTAGTTCATTTTACCAAAACAGTACCTTCTGACTTAAAACATGTCAGATTGCTTAAATGACATAGAACATTATGTCTCACTTAGCAATCCCATCAAGATTTGGAAAAAAAAAATATTGATATTGTCAACTTGTATGTTTTATATTCTATATATGTGTAAAATTTCAAAACCGTCCCCATGTGGCACATGCTTTGACTAAGTCTCCATGTGACTGCATTACGCTGAAATGATCGTTCTGTACCCCTGAGCCCTCCTCACAGTTAGTCATCAACTCTTGCAGTAACTACCTCTAAGGAGCTGTTAGTGACTGTATGTAGCTCTAAATGTGTCAGTAAATCTCAAATATTTGGCAAGCTTGGACTTATTTCCATCAAGCAATCAGAATGTCTTTGGGGAATGTCTGCCACCATGACTCACGATTCAGCTGTCCTTCATTCAAGTCCCAGTCAGTTAAAAAAAAAAATAATTTAAAAAGCAGAATCTGACCCAAACCCTTTGGTATTTTTGGTAATAGCCCTTAAATACAGAAGATCAGGAGAAAACAGCTCTAAATGTTAAGCTGGATGTTAAGTGGATGCTGGGACTCATTTGCCTTGACTTCATCCTGTAAATCTAGTTCCTCATTCCATAGTAAGATCCTACTCATGATAAAAATCAAGATTAAGCAATTTTTACACAGAGCAAAAAAAACCCAGCTTTCGCCTCTCTGGCCACTGAGTGATTTCAAACTTTCTACAAAGTATTTTTTTCAAAGACTCTTCTGTTCTTCTTAGGTGAGAAATACATGGAGAGGTTCCCTAAAGCAGATAGCTCATTCTCATAATGCTAATTATCCTTTTTAGGATTTCTGTTTACATTAGTATAGAAAGGATGTGTTTTGTCTTCATGTGCCCTTAAGCAAACCTTGTGCCTGACCTTTCAGCCTCTGGAACATAGTCACGTCTGTTTGGGAGATAATATCACTCATGTCACTCCTGTATCAGCTCTCTGCTGGCATCAGTTCAGTTCTTCCTATGAGCAACAATCTCCTTTTCCTCAACCTCCAGCTCTTTCAAAGCTTTTATTGGAATAACTGCTGCTTTCTCGGTTATTCCAACTTTAAGGGTCACTGGAGAATCAACCTCCAGGTCAATTCTTTGCCCCCTAACTACTTGGTAATGAGCATCTGTGAAAGTCACCTAAACTCACAGAGCAAGACAGCCCAACTCTGCGCTCGCTCTCTCTCTCTCTTTTTTTTTTTTTTTTTTTACATATGACCTGAGTCATCTAGTCCCAAAGCTGCCAATTTTAACAACTTAATAGAGAGCAAAGTTCTGTTCTTTGAGCAACACCATCGGCTATTCCTGACAATCATATCCCCCATGATACTAACCTGCTTATATATGATAAATGCACAGATCTGAGGATTAGATACTGAGAAGAATGTACTCAAACACTTTTTTCCCACCCTCAAATTCACTAAAATAAAATTATGTTGACTAATTAAAAAACACATTTTCAAGAATTCTTGCATGTGATGCAGGAACTTGATGATGTTAAGGTTCTGACTCTAGGTTAGCTTTTAAATCATTCCATACAAAAGACCATGATTTAGGACCATGGCAGAGACTCTGATATATAAAAAAAAATATTCTTCTAGTATTCAAAACTAAAAATCATCTTTGCCCAGGGCTATACAAAGTATGCTCTACTCTCAGTGTGTATTAATAAGCTCCTTGGGAAGACCTTCAAATTAAATACAATTCTGTTTTATAGCAAATATTTTCTATATTTTCTTGTTTTGTTTGTTTCCAGGGATATTTGTTCTATGTTAACAATGACGAGGGGGAGATTACTAAAGAGACAGAACCATCGCAGGATGTTGAGTGCAACTATGGAAGACATTCAGACAAGAGATAAGATTTCCCATGTTTACCACTTCCAATAACAAATCTAAAATCCCAAAGAAGAGACCAGGGAGGAAGGAGGACTCGATATTAAGGCATTAGTTCATGATTTGTGAGGCTGATGATTTTGAGTTTGCAGAGGAATTCAGTGGTAAAGCCACAGGCACAAAGCGCGGAGCTGCTGTCCTTAACAACCCGCTCGTGCCGATCCCAAAAGCCTTGAGGCTGGAGGAAGCGAAGCCACAGACTGGGGCAGCTGGTTTGTTAGGGGTGAGGGTGACACCACCACTTCCCATGTGAGCTGGGAATACAGCGCCTCAACACAGTCAACCAGACACTTGGTTTAAGTAACACATAGAAGAAAGAAAATTACTCTGTGCACAGCTTTGCAAGCTATTGCAAGAATCTGAGCTATGCAGAAGAG
Source organism: Tinamus guttatus (assembly GCF_000705375.1). The sequence continues at coordinate 19,947 of NW_010588364.1, read as the reverse complement.
GGAAGACAAGTTCTCCAAGTCAGGTGTCCCCTTTTGAGCCACATCACTTCTGTGATGACCCCATGAATTCTTCCCCAGCAGGTGTTCGCACCCCCAACATCTGTCAACATCTGTCTGTGCACTCAGAGATCCTCCTTCTCCACTTCTAAACCTAATTTTAGTACTGTTAAATAAAAATAAAATATATATGTGAACAAATCATTTTTTCCAACTCAGTAAGATGTGATGTGCTACCTCCCCTAGAAACTGGCTGCTCCTTTCTAGTCCTATATTCTACATACCCTCTACTTAAGCATGGTTGCTCAGATAATAAGCCTTTTAACTCACACTGAAATCAGAGTAGTAAAACATCTAAACCACTCTGATGATTTGTGCCTTGGTGTATCACAGGGCTGAGACTAAATTTACACTGATCTCAAAAATGGAAGTCTATAAATACAAAGGGCTGCTTACAATTTGCAGTGAAGATGCACCAGTCCATTGAAGGTTTCCAACATTTTGTAAAATCTCACATCTTTTATTTATTTATGAACAGCCCAGAACTGCTGACACATTATGCAGGAATCAAGCTGTTTTTTTTTAAAATCATGCATTACCCACAAGAAAAAGTAATTTTAAAAATCTATGTTGAAACAAAAAAAAGTGCAAAAAAACCCCCAGAACTTAATTGTCCATATGCAACCACTGCTGAGTTAGATCATTCCTTCAAATTGCTACTTCCTGAAGGGAACTGGGAGCCATTTCACAAAAGTTGAATTCTGGGGCCTAAATCTCATTTTCACTATTCATTTAAAACAGCATAAATCTATAATCTCAACCCAGGCCGGTGGAGCTATATCCAACTTGTGCTGGTGCCGCAAAACAGATTTTGACTCTCGCTAGCTTTTTAGCTCACAGGTACTAGAAAACAAGCAAGAGGTATTCTTGCTGTCTTGGCTAAGGCAGTAATTTGTTGGGCATTTTTATGTGTGTAGGCTGTCATATCACAATCCAAACTTCCATTAAGGGAATCCATGTTTTGCCCCTACAGACAGCAAAGACAGTGCCAGAGATTTCTCAACTTCAACAGTTAAGATCACAAGTTTATAAATACTTTTCTTTTGTTATGATTTTCAGCTATATGCTGTAAGAGGAAAAAATTAGGGTTGTATGGCTAATCCTTTGTCTAAACATGGGCCTTGGAATGAGACTGACTCGTCATCCAACTGTAGCCTATAAACTACCTAGGAACATTTAAGTGAACAGTACATTAAGGAAAATTTATTTTTTAAGAAGGAAATTTCAAAAAAAGATTTTGCAAACAAAAATAATAAAAACTTACTATAAATGCTAAAAAAAAGAAAGTTGTAGGTGTTTGGGTCTCAAAGTCTTTTAGAGATAATAGATTTAGTCTGAGTAAAGCAGACAAATGAGCTGCCATGTTCTGTGTGCCCATTGTTACTTTTACAGCTCCTACCAAATAATGAAAAACTGTGTTGCTTTTGCTTTCTAATACTCATGTTTCAGTAAAAAGGAGGGTCAAAAGAAATCTCCAAGACACTAATCATTATGCTTGGCAAACATAGCATGAAAGATTTGGGAGAGGAAATAAATATGAATGCCTTCCAGTTAAGAGATAAAACATGTAAAGGCGCCTTCAGAGTATCTAGTAATAAGAAAAAAACTTGAAATTACTTGAAGTCTAGAATTTAGTATTTTTTAAGACAAAAATATTTCTAGCAGAATTTAGCTCTTATTTCTGTGGTTTCGTTAGGTACCTCCTCTTCCAAAGAAGCCTTCCTCATGAACAAATCCAATTCATTCTGTATAAATGGACTGTAGTTATCTTAGAGGGGAAAAAAAAAAAAAAAAAAAAAAGTAAAGTAGCTTTTCCTTCAGTTTTTGAGATCCAGCAGCAGCAAAGTCATTTTCACATTTGACTTGCTGTTCCAGGCCCACATTCTGGGAGACTTTGCTTCTCTTTGTCATAATTATGAAGCAGCTTGGGATGACTAAGGTTTTATGTTCCTGTTATACACGACAGCCCCAGTGAGAAAGTAGGGGAACTCAGGGATGAAGCACTTGATTAGGACTGCTTTTGAAACTCAGGCTCCTCAGGCATTTCCCACAAATACCAAACGTATCTCATGAGCACGACACTGTACAGACTTTTCCATTTCTTTCGTGCTGATTTGCAACTTCTTCCAATATATATCCCATTTTAATAGGCAGGATATGGAATCTTTTCAGATGACTAATCCTCTAGTAACTGAGACAAGATTTCAGTAATAAACACTTGGGGTAATTTTTCATTCCCTGGGCCATTGTACTTTCAAGAGTTAAGGTCAAGATGACATTTAATGGAAAGGCTGCTACAGTTGTATTGATTCTTTCTTCCAAAAGAGAAGCCCCACAGAGCAAAGCACCAGATTCTACAATATGGAGTATAGCCAGGGTCTTCAGTCCTAATATACAATTAAGAGAAATGTGAACACAGGAAAATTCTCTCTTTATTTTCATCCTGAATATATATTTGTCAAGTGTTAAGTCTTTGTTAAGTCCTTAAGGAGAATTTCTTGGAACATTTTTTTTTCATTGGAACAGCTTATAACTGTAATGGCTCTAAGGTCAATGGAAATGTTTGAAGTCAATTTTTCCTGGTATACCCAGCAGTACAAATAAGGATGTGTAAATAAATATATGTGTACGTTGTAGACATTCTTTCTCCTGATTACTTATTTTCGGCTTCTTTTTTTTTCACTCCACCACAACTATTTCCATTGGAGTTTTTCCAGTGATGTACCATTAACTTATTCCCACTGTGGAAATACTCTGGATATTTTTGCAACATAAGAAAACATGACAGAAATCTAATTTGTTTCTCGGTGGAGATGAAAAACTATACTTAAAAAGGAAGCATTTTTTCTTCTTATCTCAAACAGTAGCAGTTTGTTGAACTGGCATGACAGTAAATCACCATAAGTAAACAAAGTCTAGCAAGTTATTTGAAGATTCAATTTACAGGGACCTTTTCTGCTATAACAGGAACATTGTATCTTTGGGGTAAGTTATCAATTTATTTTCTTCTGTGAGACAACAACAAATATTTTTTTCTCCATTTTATAGGTGAAGATCTAGCCAATGCCATTATCCAATAGTAAACTTCAGTGAGTAACTGCAGACAGAAGTGAGCATGACATGGCTTATTGAGGAGCACAGAAATTTAGTCCAAGATCTCAAACTACATCTTAGCTCCTTCAAGTCCATCCTATGGTTAAACAATATTGGTCACCGTGGTGCCTCCACTGATGTAGATCTGGAAGGGCACTAGAGAGATGATCCCTTCCAGGCATGCTAAACAAAATGGCTACTCAAATATGGGTCTGTGTGAGGACAAGAAACAGCACAGAGAACACACTGTTTGGCTTTTCAAGAAGAGTTTGTTGGCCACAGAACTTGCCAATTAAATGCATCTTACCAATAAAGCTTTAACCACTTTTTGTGCTCTTTTTTTTTCATGGAATGTTAGAAAATATATGAGGGAATTCCAAAACTGAAGCAATTTGGCCTAAATCCAAATGAAGTGAGTACAGCCAGGGAAGTGCAGACCTCTGCCATTCTGTTCTTATGTCATCTTAAGTGACACTCAAGAGACCAAAAAATGCCATCCTTTAACACAAGTGAGCTTCTAAGAAAAATCAAGAAGAGGTCAGTCCTACAAACATATTTTGAATATATTCATGCATTCTTTCTTTAGAAAGCCTTTGTTGAAGACAGACTCCTTATTAAAGTTATATCCCAGAGAAATTCTGCATTCTCCACAAGAAGTTTTAAAACTAAGAGGAAAGAGCAAGTGTTAACGTGGCCTAAAAGATCTCATTCCCTTTCTCCCTGCTAACCACACAGAGAGCTCACAAAGCCTGGACTCTTAAAAAATAGATCCAAAAACTGAGGAATGTGACGTCCCCTCCTTCCCTCCACCATCACAAATTTTGTGGTTTTCGTCCAGAAGAAGGAAAGGCAAGAGTGAGCAGGTAAACCCTTTCAGAAGCAACACTTTAAATATCTTCTAAATGTTTTGCTATTGCACAAACCAGAATTCAAGCAGGATGAAAAACTGAACCATATTCACCATTGTTATGTATATTCCATCTTTTAATTTCCTTATCATAAATTAAAAAAAGCTTGAAATTATATTTTTCCATGATAATCCCTAAGAGAGAAAAATACATCATTTTTATAGCCTTCCACATTTATCAATTTTGAAATTTAAATAATTTCATCAACTGTTCTCTGAATATACATTTTATGGCCTTTGATGAGTAAAAACTCTATTGGAGTCTAGAAGTATATATGCTTCAGAATAAGAAAAAAAATAGCATTTTTATTATGATATATTATTCATCAAAACAGCAATGTTTCTGCATCTACCTAAGCATTATGCACTATTTTCCATATAACCCACATATTATGTAGCACATCAAGAAGTCAACATTGAAGGCACCACTGAAGTCACAGTCTGAGACAATAAGTACCCTGTCTAGCCCATTGTGCCTTTCTCCTGCCTTCAGAATCCACAGCTAAAAGCATGTATCTCCTCATAACGTCAAGCATTTACAAAAAAAGTAGCATTACTGATGCTTGGTTTCAGTCACTCTCCACTTTTGAATCACTAAGATCTACCGAAGACCCTCACCTCAATTTTCATTCATTTTCTCCTTGTCCCAGAAATACTATATATTATAAAGATAAAAATATTTTCCTTTCAGCTATTTTTGTTTGAATTACAACTCATGTTAACTCTCATAGACAATAAGCTCCAAACTAAAGGTTTTATCAGAATTCCACAGCACCATATTTAAGAAACAATACTGCTTTCTTTGCTATAGTTATGATAATAAACTCTATAATGAAAACTGGGTATGATAATGACATCTTGTTGAATAGGCAAGATGTCAGATTTACAATATATTAAATGTGTTGAATGCGATCATAAAGATACTAACATTCCACTGAGATGTCAGAGCTCTGAGCAGGAAGTTTGCAATGAAATAATGCATGCGATCATGTCACTCTTATGAAAATAATTTTGAGCATACTCAGCTTTTGGGGGTACCTTCCCAAATGTTTTAATTGTGAGCTTTTCCCCATTATTTAGAAAACATCCCTGGAACACTTAATGCATTTCCTCAGCCATTTTGAAGACTCTACCATACAACTTTTTGGACTTATGTGCCTTGTTACAGAGAATCAGGTTATCAGCCTTCACCCTCGAGGGGAGGGTAATGAGACTATAAAGCCGACACAAACACTGCAGTTTCACACTGGTAGCAAAGCACCATCAGCTTCTTCATAGAAAGACTATTGTTCTTTATACACTTGCTAGTCCACAGGAATATTGTCCTATATGACTTCAAGCGCTCTCTCTAATGTAACTTGCCTTTGACTTATTCATTCTCTAAGAACAACCCCTTTAAAAATTCAGAATATTGTTTTGATTTTGCCTTTCTTATCCACTTAAAGCATTGTGTATGCACTGCCTTTAACTCACAGCCTATTTGAAAAGGAAAGAGGAACAATGCTCATTGATGTGCATTCACTACGGAATGGCCGCCAATATTAACACAGAGATATATAATTAACGTGCATTTCACTTAAATTCTGTTATGAATCATCAATTAAATTGGATGTGGCTGGAATGTAAATTTAACAATAACAACAGCAAAAAAAAAAATCCTAAAGTACATGTTTTTAATAACTGGATGCAACCTAAATATCTTATAGGCTTGTACTTTTTTGAACCAGAATCAGCAATGTAACTTGGTGGAAAACACTCTTTAAGCAAGAAGGATTTTCCAAAAACAACTAAGCTCTGAGATTACTGTCTGCAACTAAAATCGTTTTTCCCTTCAATTGTTAACCAGAACTGCCCTTGAGGAGATTCAGATGAACTGCTTTCTTTTTCCATGCCAATGAGGAACGTAGTGCGCCCTGTATGGGTTCTGCTCTCCATTATTTTTGCTTATAATTGTAATAGCCCAGAAGAAAAGCCAAAATACAGCAATAGAATGACATTTGCTACTCTTAGTTTATAAAACAAGCCACCGTTAGTTTGCAAACTGAAACCAAGGAACAGAAAATGGACAACAGAGGGAAAAAAAAGTTCTAAGCCCAGAGCTGGGGGAAGTTTTTATTGGAAATTAAAAGTTCAACTCCATTTCTATGGGCTGCAAGCCCAGTTCTTATGAGTGTGAATTTTAAAGATGGAACATTGGAGTGACCCATGAACTGTCTGCAAGAGACATAAGCAACACGAGTGCACATAAGCAGAGCTGACCTTCCCCTGCCATTGACTTAATGCAAAATGAGCTCAGTGCGGTCCGCTGACCTCCAACAGCGCCAGTCAAAATGATGCTGCCATTGGAGCACTCGGCAGTGATTCACATATTCAGAGAAAAGTCCCCTCGGGACTCAGTGCTGGAGCCAAAACCAAAGCAAAACCAAACCTCAAGGCTGTGAGCACCCAGCAGTCTCAGTGGAAAAAAAAAATCACACATTACAACAGTAAGTGCATCCTGGAACCGGGTAAATCTCTCTGCACATCTGTAAAGCAACAGAATGGGTCATGCAGGGTAAGCCCAGCACATCTGCTTGGAGGGATCTGGTTGCACACGCACATCAAGTGCTCCACCAGCACAGCAAAAATCTTGGAAAACCTGTCCTCCGCATGCTTTTCTTAATGGACAATAGCCTTCACAGCAGCATATGGGCAATCCCGCGTCATCCGGGATTTCGAGAAAACATCATCTATTTTTCCAAATGCAGGTTAAGTATTTCACCTAAAATTATTTTTCAACAAGTTAGTTTGTGGTATCACAGTGGGCGAAGGCCAGCGGAACTGAGCAAAGACTGAGCGAGCAATTAAAAAAATCAGCCCATCATATGTCCTCCCTGCCCTCACATACCCCTCGCTTTACTGATGGGAAAAGCAATTATCCAACCCAAGGAAAGGGAGGCCACCAAGGGCAGACATGGCAGCTCTCGTAGCCCAGCTGAGAGTCGGGGTGGGAGAACAGGCTCCTTTCCTGGGGTGTGTTTGTTTACTTGTGCTTGGCTGATGTTTTGTTTGTCAGGGTTCTGCTTAAATAGGTAAAAGCTGGAAAAACTTAAATTACAGTTGTTTGAGAAGTCATTACCCCAATTGTGCGGAAAATCTCGCTGTCAAGAACTGAATGTCCAAAAGGAGACAGAGGAGTCCTAAAACTTTATTAGAATAAAGGGAGAGTCCACCGGGCATATCCCTGTGGGGTCTCTCAAATTGCTGGGGGACGCAGCCCCCCTTTTATCCTAATTTCCTGACCGAGGGACGCCCTCTCCTTTTCCCCATTGGCCAAGGTACTCAGAAGTTACAGCCTTCCCGGCCCACCTACACCGAACTCCGGCCTCCCGCCATCTGTTCTCACCTGAGCTCACCAACTCCTTTGTCCCCCTTGCTGAAGAATGTGGGGGAATTGCCCTATTTCCCTCCTTTGTAAAGGCCCCATCTCCTTGCAGATGGCTCTTTTTGTCCTTCTGGGCTCATGGCTCCACTCAGTCTCCCCTCCCTTTGTCCTGCTCTTCAGCCAAACTGTGGAGAAACCCCCTTATTGATGAATACACAAACTTGAGCATTCCGCCAAACTGTGGAAAAACCCCCTTATTGATGAATACAGAAACTTGAGCATTCCGCTCA
>NW_010588363.1:4094-14802 GCF_000705375.1 Tinamus guttatus | reverse complement strand
GATCCTTAACCCAACAGGACTGAAATGCGTCCCACAAGTACCATAACAAACCCCTTACCTGCTTTAGTCAGATGTCGGCCAGAAGCTGGCCCTTTGTTCCACAAAAAGTTATGCCGAAATAAAAAGAAATAACAACAAATGTCTGGAATTTATTTTTAAAAGGCCGCCAATTTCAAAGAGGTTTGGGATTTTTTTCAGTGAAGGTTATTTTCCTGTTAGCGAAAGAAAACCAAATGCAAAGCCTGCACACAGACACCCTGCTTTGTATCTGCTACCTATTCTTCATGTTCTCTTCTTTGTTTTTCTTAATACCCATTTCTTGAAAAACTGGTAGATTTGCTCAGAAGCATCCAGCTGGGGCAGCCACAAGTTGCTCTTTTGTCTCAGCTGTGAATTGAAGTCCAGTCCTATTCAGTCCTAGGAATGCAGAAAAAAAAACTCACTGTCAAGAACTGAATGTCCAAAAAGAAGACAGAGGAGTCCTAAAGTTTTATTTGAATAAAGGGAGAGTCCACCAGGCATATCCCTGTGGGGTCTCTCCAATTGCTGGGGGACGAAGCCCCCCTTTTATCCTAATTTCCTGACCGAGGGACACCCTCAGAGGTCCAGCAGGAAGCCACTTCTGGGAGCCAGAAAACCTGCCCAAGGCTGTGAAGATTCAAACCACCCTCACTGCCCCCATCTCCTGTCCACAGGAGCAGGCTGAGAGAAAGCAGCAAGGTCACATTGCTGCTGCCCAGCTGGAGCTACCACTGCTCCTCTCCTAGTCCTGACCTCCTCAGGTCTCCAGCAACACATTTCCTTCCCTTCAGTCCCATTCCCTAGGGGTAACACTCCCCAGGGTATAAATGCTTCTCAAGTAGAGAGCCAAGGGAAAAAAAGCTCAATATGTATAGAGAGGAGACAGGAAGAATTCCTGTCTGCTCCTGCACACAACCACCCAGGCAACTGACCCTGACCCCCACCAAGAGATTCTCTGCAATCACAGCTGCAGAAGCACCACAACTTTCCAAGTTTTATCTCAAGTTCTGTCTCCCCCACACTTCTCTGCCTCTATTTGAAAGTTAATTTGGCTCATTTGGGAGATTTCTCACCAAGTCAGAGACTTATGGGGTGTGTGTTTTTTCTGGCCAGGGTGGGATGAAGTGGTGTGGTTTTTTTGGGGGGGGGGGGGGGGGAAGAATACTCCTACAAAATGCAGGTTCACTACATGCCCTCTAGAAATGCAAACACTTTAGCCTTTACAACTTTTATCTTTCCCATGAGGATAAGTGAACTAAGGCCATTTGTGAATGAGATAAGATGCTTATCAACCATATTTCAGAGAATTAAGGCTAAAAGTTTTTTTTTTTGGACTGCCTGAAATCCTAATCTTTTATGCTCTAATTTCCAAGTTTGTAAAAAGTCAGCCCATTTGTTTTAGGAAGATCCTGCAAGCCCTCACAAGTGACCAGTTTAGGCATCCAAACCAATGCTCAGGCAGCTACAGGCAGGACTGGAAGGCAAAGCCCAAATCAGCAAACCCATCACCAGTTTTTCATCACGTAACGCAAGCACCACAAAAGCACAGCAGGATGGTTCAGACCGCTGTGTCTCACCCTGTACCCCATTGCCAAGAACTGCTGAACAGACTCCTAGAGAAGGGTATAAATAGCATGTAATACTTCTCAGTATTTATTTCCCTGTCTTTTTTTCAGGCTCAATGGTAAGAAATGTCTACAGTATTTTAAAGTAAACCTTTAGCCACATCTTCACTTTTTCTCATCTCTGCTTGATTCTAGAATCATTTTTGATTTTTTTCATTACAGCATCTCACAAATAAGCCCATCTTGGCATCAGCTAGTATGTCTAATTTTTGTCTTATATTTCCAGACAATGACTTTCTAAAATAACTTCACAGCTTCCAGCTATGACACTCAATTTCTTCTCCCCTGTTACTACAACCTTATCATCCATTTTAGCAGTGTAACATCTCAGATCTCTGTAGATGTTATCTCCCAACTTCTTTTTTTTCAGAAATTTTCATTACCCACTCATTTTTGGCCCATGACCATTAATGAAAATTCCAAATAGAAGCAGCTTGATACAGAGCCTTAAGAGACTATGCCAAAAGGTTTACTTCTCCCAATAATTCCCCTTTTCCCCTTGCTCAATATTCTCCAGATTTAAGAAGCCACAGAAATTCAACAAGCATATAAAATCTTTGCTGTGGTTTTTGCAATATTACAGGTTTCTTTCTCCAGTGCTCTGCAATACAGATGACAGCTCTGTCCAAGGCCTTGGACACCTTGCATCCCCCTCCCACCACCACTGCCACCACTCCTGCAAGGAAGTTTCTAACAGAAAAGCAATTTTCCATGGTTCATTGTGTGCTGCAGTCCATCACGCTCCCTGGCACACTGTACAAACCTCTACAATCACAGATAGATAAGCTACTAGCCCCTTTGGGTTGTGTTCAGGTTCCTACTCCTACCAATTTAGACTAGTCAACACTCAGGGGGTCTCTCACACTTAAGAGAGCAAGAAATAACTCGGGCAACCCAAGTCATCTGAGGAGGCTCCATCATGAGTTGGAAGCACAGAATCATTGTGGTTGGAAGAGATCTTTACAATCATCAAGTCTAACCATAAACCCATCACCACCATGGCTGCTAAGCCATGCCCTTAAGTGGCTTTCTTCTAAATTGCTACTATGCTCAGACCTTTGAATTCTTCAAAACTAAATGAAATCCGTTACCTCATTTGAGGCAAAAATAGCACTTAATGGTATAAACAATTGGCATGTTATCCCAGTAGCTTAGCTAGCATTAAAAGAAACAAACACATTTCTCTGTGTAAAGAGAGCCTGCACCCCTTCAATTTCTCTTTGACTGATGAGCATAATTATTATGACCTACATCATATCAGCTGAGCTGACTAAAGCACAGGCCAACTCCAGCAATTGCAAGGGCACCTATGCCCAAGCAGCTGCATAGCAGGCACACTGCATAGCAGGCAGAGGTGGTGATGGGGAGGGGGAGAGTGATGCTGCAAGAAGGAGGTTTTATTTCATTCATATTTCTCTGCTCTGTGTAAGATCCTCAAATACAGAGCCATTGCCTAGAAAATGAAAATACTGCAGCAGCTGTATTTGCCAAGGGAATACTGGGACAGGTAGCCCCATCAGGTATCCCCTCCAGAGGCTAGTAGGCAGGATTCACTGTGATCATTCAGGAATCACCAAGTCTGGAAGTCTTTTCTTCCAAGACATGACATTTCCCACTTCTGTAAGAACAGCAAAATTGAAAACTAACACGTACCTACTGCAGAGGTCACCAAACACCTTTTGCCTCCTGTGGTCCTGCTTTACAGCAGGCTATTTGAGATCAATTGCTTTTATTTTGCATATTATTTCATATTACATCAACCTATTTAAATCTGTTAGGTTGCTGACAAATTATCTGGAGATAAACCTCACCTAAAATCCTGTGGATTTTTTTTTTTTTTTAAACCCCACACACATCACAGAACTATACAACTATTCCATCAGGGTATGCAGGAAACTGAAGAATTAAGAAAAATAAAGGAAATAAAGGCATGGGAGAGAGTTCAGTGCTATAACTATCCAAGTTAATGTAGTTGATCTGAAATCACTAAGAATAATTATTCATTAGTGTACTTCAGGCAGAGATGCTCCTCAAATGCTACCTGGGAAACTTTCATGTAATGGAGTTCAAGGGTGAAATATTACCTACAATTTTATTTCAACTCCATAAATCCCCTCAGTGAATCCTTACAGTGATAAGGAGAGAAACATGAATAACTTCTAACCCAGAAGCATGTTAATTCCCAACAGAGGAGGTTCTGCAAAACAAAAATTCTACCCTTTGTATATTAAGTAATAGGCTCTCACCTGTTACTGCATAGAAATAAGAACCTGAGTTGACATTTACATGGAAAAAAGAAATTAAGCTAAAGCTGCCCATCTCAGCAGCTGTCTAAAAAAAAAAAAAAAAAACAACACACACACACACAGCTTCATCAAGCCCTAAGAATTATCAGGAAGCAAAGAGATAACAATAGACCACATCACCAAATAATCCGACTCAATAGCTGCGATCAATGTTTGACTATCCATTTTCTCTGCCAAGGCAATTATTTAGGGAGGCAAAGGAAGCTAATAGGAAGTTAAAAACAAACACAAAACAGAAAAGGCAGAATAAGGTCAAAAATCTACTTTTAAATGTAGAAATTCACTGTTCATGTTTCTAGCACCAGATCATCATGGACTTGCTTGACCTCCTCTAAGAGAGGCTCAAAAAGAGATCATACCCATATCAAGCCATCTGATCAGAGTTGAAAAGAAGCAGGCAAGGACAGAGGAGAAAAGCCTTACATGCCTGCCCTGTCCTTATTTGCCCCTAAATATTTATTTACCATCATTGCCAGAGAGAAGCTGTGCTCAAGACAGAGCCTTTTTCCTATGGTCTTGAACAGACACAGTCCATCCCTGGTTTATATAAGGAAACAGAGTTTAGAGCCTGTTCTGTTTCAAATATATACATTAAAAATTACAAATAGCAGATTTTGAATAAAGAAATTAAGCAGTGACTGCATGAGCTTCATTGTTGATTTACAACACATGCAATGGATTTAGATCTACACTTCGGATTTTTGTGTAGCAACAAGCTCAAGTGGATTTACTAGGGACTGTCTGTTTTGCCATGCAAAACCGCCACCTAGCCAGAGCAAGCTGCTTGCTTTATTTTAAAGTTTGCAGCTTCATATCAATCTTTCTCCAGAGCTACTAGACCCTGGCCTACCCATATGCAACTGGTGTTCATGCTGCAAAACAGGCTCTGGAGACAGGGGAAGGAATTCACTGAAGTACCCTAGTTTAGATTACAAATTTCTTCTGCAATTACCAAATGGGCAAAGAGAATCCTTTAAGTCCCAATTCCTAGAGGAACCCAATATATCCAGCATGGTTTGATAATACCCAGTACATATGATAGCACTGAAGTCTTCTCAACACATAGAAGAGAACTGAATCCACAAAAAGTTGCCTTTTGTAACAAGTCTAACTTGTCTGTAATGAGAACTCTATGTACAAAAGCACGAGACTACAGAGGATTGACACAAAGTGAAAGAGCCCAACACCAGCACCCTTGAGAGGCAAAGCAAACCTTTGGTCCCAGCTCACTGCTGTTTCTCTACACCTGCAGGCTTGAATGCTTATGCTGCACAAGGACCAACATTGACCATCTCTGACCAACAAAGTATTGAGAAAAAAAAAAATCATTTCTCAAAAGCAGAGCACACAGAGCAGCTGTGAAGATGCCATCAGCCCTTGTTTCCTCTAAGGGCAAGCAGCAAAACCATCATCTTTTGGTCTTTTGTCTACATCATCCATTGTCATTCAGCCCTTAACATCTTATGATCATACAGCAAAGAACCGAAGCCTGTAACTTCCGAGTACCTTGGCCAATGGGGAAAAAGGAGAGGGCATCCCTCGGTCAGGAAATTAGAATAAAAGGGGGGCTGCGTCCCCCAGCAATTGGAGAGACCCCACAGGGATATGCCCGGTGGACTCTGCCTTTATTCAAATAAAGCTTTAGGACTCCTCTGTCTCCTTTTGGACATTCAGTTCTTGACAGCAAGATTTTCCACACATCCTCAAGAGTTTGAGGAATCCTGTTTTTGCTAAGGCAACGCCACCCCCACCCCCTCACTGCAAGTGGATCAAATGTTCCAGGGGAGAAGGAGGATTGGGAGCCATACTCTGACTTGTATCCTTGGAAAGAGACTAGAGAAATAGTTCAGCATCGGAAACAAGAAAAAAAAGCAACAGCCAAGCTCTAGCATGAGGGGCAGGAAAGGACCAGTGACCCCATGTAGAGATCAAGTGTGCTGCAAGCACTGGGAATTGAACAAAATACATCCCTTGCTCTTATTTGCATCCAGCCCCAGACATGGGGGGGAAGGTGCACAGGAACACAAAATCCAGCAATGCTACAGCAACAGCTTTGCCACCATTGTTGGTAGATGTGGACTCTGTTTGGCACACAACCTTGCTGCAATGGCTATGCTTCTGCTTATACAATAAATATATAGACAACTGTACTATATATATATATATCTCTAAAAATTATAACATCCATTTAAAATATAAACACTTTTCTTCCCAAGCATTGTTTCCTCTCAAATAAAGCACTGACTCTTGCCTCCCTCCACTCCCATCCCTGCTGCAAACCTTGCCCAGCTGTGGTCCCCAATATTCTTAGCTAGGTTCTCATCAAGCAGATGAATCCTGCCAAATGGGCCACCTGAAGCAGGAAACAGAACCTTAAAAATACACATAGAAAAGCAAAAAAGAAAACAAAACCCACACTTGTTGCATCAGACAGTAGCTATAGAACAACTGGCAGCACCCAGCTTTAGCAGACATTGCAGTAAGGAGAGGATTGTAAGAAGTGTTTGAACAGAAAGACTGAAGTAACCATATGACTATGGGTAAGGGGTTCTCATTAGGATAAGGCCAGATACCTTATCAGAGTCTAGCAGGGGAAGAAATCATAACCTATCAAGGAAAGAAGGCATCACTGGTATTGTCACTTAATAAAAAATACTAATAAAAAAACTCAAAGTTTTATTCAAAAGTGTAAAACTCAAAAGCTCTAAGGAAATAAGATAAAAATCTCATAAATCACACTACCTTAGCACTCATGCCTTACAAGCCAAATCTTCAATCAGGAGGTTTGACTCCAACCCAAGAAATCACTCTGAACACATTCCATCAAAAAGAGAACTTGCAAGGATACGTATCATTCCAGTCTGTTATTCCCTAGGAAAGGTCTTCCTTCCCAAAATCCCAGCCACTTATGCCTCATTCATTATCTAAGTTGGTTAATGAAATAATTTACATGCTCCAGGAACTTCTCAAGGAACAGCTCTATTCCTAGAAGTAGCAGAGCAGTCCCTCCTCTAACAAATTCTCATACTTCCCTGAGTGCACCTTTAAACCCCCATGCTGTCAATCATGCCTAAATAGATATGTCCCAGCTGATCCCCATCAAGAAGAGGGGGGCACAGAGGAGCTACATTAGCTGCTGTATGAGACACAGGTGCTCATAAGTATTCCTAAGCCCACAGACACTTGGGACGCATGCACTGAAATGCCCTCAATCTAAAAAATTTCCTCGCACATATAGAAAAGTTATATAAGCAACCTGGTCTCAGTAGCACCTTTATCCCAGAGGCACACTTACTGCATTCCCGTAAAATGAGTGCCTGAATCACAGCAGTCTGCAGGGACTGGGGAGTTTTGCAGGATAAGCCACAGCTGGGGCTTGGTGCCTGTAGATGACCACAGCTGGAGACCCTCCCCACAGCTGCTAATCTAGAGACATGGCATATCCTGCCTGCTCCTGCACAAGCACAGTGAGGTCTCATGTTGGAAACCCAATCTGCACCTTCCTGCCTGCCATTTAGGGCCCTTGATGACAGCCACCTGCCTGGGCCTCTAGCACCTAGAGCTACAGGAAGGGTCCTCCTCACTCTACAGAGAAGCAGATCATAGGGAAGAAAGTAGGAATACCAAAAACATGGCTGATCTGCAAAAGTTAAAGTTTTCAGACTTGGGAGTTTTCCTCCCATATCCTCCATACTTTGATAGCAAAGATGGGGTTAGAAAGAGCCTAGCAGACCAAGCCTTCCTGCGTTGCAGCACAACTCATGCAATGCTCAAATTAAAGCCCTGAAGGGCAACTGTTTTTGTTTGCTCTCTCTGTAGGATTTGATCCTGCTTTATGTCTTGAGCTTAATTTTTTGTGGCTTATCTGATAAGCTCCATGCAAGACTTGTGGTTTTGGACTTCAAATTATTCAAGGAAATTTTTTATTTCACTGATACACTAGTTATTATGTAGTGGCTAAGGCAAGATAGATATCATCAGTTATAAGAAAAAAAACTTCCTAAGAATATGCTGTTAACAAGATTATCCAAAGGAGAGAAGCCTAACTTTTCCCACTCACCCTTTAAATATGCATTTTTGAATGCCAGTAACTAGAGAGGGGAATTATGCTAGAATATAGTAGAAAGTAATACAACTGCAGACCTTTATTATTTAAAACTCTGCAAAAGACCAGAGAGAATAAGATAACAACACAACAAAGTCTAACAAGATATGGCTAAAGATATTCCACAAATAATCAGTATCACTGATGTCTAGACTTGCTTAGTGTTTAGCAAAGGCAATCTTGTCAGTATTAAAACATCTTACTAAGCTCTGTGTTAAGACTAACATAATTTGATCTTTCCAGCTGCAGAAGAGAGAGACTAAAAGACAGGAGGCACAATTTGGATGATATCCTACTGCTCTTCCAGGAAAGAAAACAGTCATTGAATGCTTAAAACAGAGAAGCAAGAAGAACTTAATACATGCAATCCACAATGTGTAACAACAGTAGTATTCTTCAATATTGACTCCCTCAAGTTTTTTTCAGTAGTAACTAGTTCATACTCAAACACTATGGGTACTTGCCATTTCTCCTATCCAACACCCTTAATGCTTTGTGTGCCAGCAAAACCTAAATAATCTTTAAATGCCATCAAAGATGCCCCTTTTGAAAAGGCCACCACCTTGCGTGTTGTGTAGGCATTCCCTTGGCATCAGACCTTTACCACATGCAAGAAGGACAGGCTGTGAAGATAAGCAATGGAGTAGAAGACGGAAACAGACAGGAGGAACTAGGAAACTTCTTTGCTAAAGTAGCTGAAGTTTATCCTAATATCTTATATAACTCTTGGCTCAGCTATCCTTCTGAACAGTGTTATTACCCAGAGATAGTGTCCAGATCTAAAGTCAGTAGATACGATGGAGGTGACCTAGAAGCTGTTCTCCAGATCTCCCCATCCCTAACAGCAGCACCAGTCTTCTTGGCCATGTATAGTGCTCTCCAAAGCGAGAAAGTCCAGAGCAGAGCATGCAGTGGGCACTGCTTGACAGTGCCAGGCCAGGAATGGGAAGACTTTCATGGGAGACTTGTGTAGTGTCCATCATGGGAATGCTTCATCTTTCCCCAGCTGCATCCTGAGCACCAGCTTGTGTCTGCATTGCGAGCAGAACCAAAGCAAAGAATTAAGCAGAGCATGTTCAGGGCAGTACGTTGCCTTGGAATAACAGTCCCTTCTGGGTACGCAGGACAAGCAAGGTTCAAGAGGAAGGAGCAGGTCCTTAGGGCTTACTTAAGGAGTCTAAAATTTACTTAGATTGAGAAACTTTCTCCACAGACCCTGCTAATTCTGTACTATGCCAAACATCTGATAAAACTGAACACCACTGCTGCCTGCTCTGCTGCTCTGTGGATTCAAACTCCAACAAGTGACAGAGCACTGCTTGTATGAAGAACTGCTGCACACAAGGTTAGAATAAGGAGGAAGACATTCACAGTCTGTCATGTGTACTGGGAAATGCACAATTTCTTTTAGACAGAAAACACACTTTTTCTCTGTAGACAAAGTTCCTTCAAAATGTGACACCATCATTTGCCACTGCTTTATCTTCAAGTCTCCTACATCTGCCTCTCAGACCCTCTGGCTTCCTTTCAAACGATTCCTTGGGACAGCCAATAGCAATGCTTTTCCCTGGAGGAAGTGTGTTCCTGATCCCGAGGAAGGCTCCATTCCCAGGCCTTCCAGCTCCTCCACCGCCCCGAGCTTAGAGGATCCATCCTGGAGAACAGTCATCCCAACAGCCCTTGAACACATAGCAAGAGTCTCCTCCAATGTCTGATGAGCCGTGCTCATTGCAGATGCTGACTGAACACATTGCTTAAAAGTCACTTCAGCTATGCAAGACACAGGGTTTACTCCCAACTCTTGCATGCTTCATCTCACCGGTACATTCAACTTGCCTTCTTACTGTTACCAATAAATAACTAAATAAAATTTTGGAACTGTCCCCTTACACAAAGCCTTCTGTTGGGAAGTCCTAGATTTCAATTTCTAGAAAGTGAAATTCGTTCTGAGTCTGTTTCTGGATGCCTGGCACATGCACAGTGAACCCTTGCTAACATAGTGCTCCCTGCCTGGCTCCTCTTCCAGCCCCAGAAGTGCTATCATTCTTCTTGCTCATGTTACATGACAGTGGCTTCAGGATAACAGATTGCTCCTCAGGCAGTTATTGCACCTCTTCACCTTCTCACGAGCTCAGAGGTGCAGAAGATACTGCACTTTGCTCAACCGTCCCTCTGACAGCACCGGAGATGATTAGATCTGGAAGGTCTTCAGCAAAACTTCCTCCTGTGCGTTCAGGTTTCCTACTGCCAGGCAGAGCCCAACTAGTAGTAGTTTTCCCTCATTTATAGGCTGCTTTTCCTTGCACACGCAGCACCAGTAAATCCCCGTCCAGCACCACCGCGGCCAGGTACTCGGCTGATGGCGACAAGCAGGGCGCGCACCAGATGCTGTCCCGATGAGCAATCCCCCAACTCCCTTTACACCCCGGGAGCATCAACCTCCCGCACTCTGCGTTTCTGCAGGACGGCCGTTATTAGGGAGCGAGGTAAAGAAAGGGAAAAACATACATTATCGGGGCACCAAACTTCCTCAGTTTCACGGAGGCGACGCTGCTCTTTAAAGAGGCAGCGGCGGAGGCGGAGCAGCCCCGAGCGCAGCACAGAGCTTCCCCACAACTAAGTGAATGCACGGACGGCACGAAGCGGCAGCC
>NW_010588359.1:0-17449 GCF_000705375.1 Tinamus guttatus | reverse complement strand
TTCTACTTCCACTCAATAATTGTTTATCTTCGACTTTTAAAGTCCATCAGATCTACATAGGACCGTTGTGAAATCTATTGTGAAGACTAATGCACAGAGCTGACAGCTCTGTGTTGATATCCCCAAACTGAGGATTGCTGACATTAGTGTGATACCTGTCAGAAAAACCTCCAAAACTTTGTCTTTCAATGGATACATGGAAACAGGAAATAGAAAGGAAATAGGAAATGGAAAATAACAGAAAATGAAAGGACTCCACTTGTTCCCAAAAGAAATGTCAAACTTCTGAGATTTCATTAAGTATTGCCCTGCATTATGTGATGACAGGACCAATGTGGGAGTGGATTGAGATACCATGGCAGAGACTGTGTTTATGAAACCAAGAGAAATGCTCTGGAAATATCACAAAAAAAAAAAAAGACCTTTCATTATTTCTTGATTATGTTTTCGAAGGTAGAATATCAGGTTTGGAATGTGCTTGAAATTTCTGCAGAGTAATTCATGGGTTCCGTGTCAGAATTTGAGTCTAGACCTGAGCATCTATCAAAGTTTGAGATATTCACATTCAGGATTCTGAATGTGAATCCCGCCTGCTGAAGTTTCAACAAACTGTTTAAAGGTAGGTATGACGCCCTGTCCACAAGATATTCAGGCTTTTCTTTACTTCAGTTGTTGTCAGTTCATCCCTTTGAGTTCCTGCTAAATAACTGATGTCACCTTGCAATATTCTGAGACTTGACACTACTAGAGAAACTCTTGTTTTGAAAGAGATTAAAAACAACCATAGAAAAACCCAGGCCCCTTGTTATCCTGGAACTCCCTTTGCAAGAATACGGTCAGCTCTCATCTCACTGTCACTGTTTCTGTTGAGATAAAGATATTTCTTCTTCCTAAAGTTTCTGTAGAAATAACAGCTTTTACTTTCCATTTTAAATTTAAGCAAGTTGCTATACACTTTCATAAAAATGGCAACATATTTAATACTGGATCGGATTATATTTTAAGAACTGTGTAAATGCTATAGAATATGCACACACAAACATACAGACAAAATCCCACATTCACATAATTTACTAAAGACTTTGGATACTTCTAGGAAGAGTTAATATAGGGTGCAGATTTAAAGCATTTCACTGTCTTCTCACTTTATAGACTACAATTTCAGCATAAATACCAGTTTTAGTTATCTGAATTCATAAACTCATAGCTGAAAAAAACAGTAAATATTTGTGTGCAAAGGGATGGCTTAAAGCATGCTTAGGCAACATCTTGTGCAAATAAAGAAGGTAACAGGTAGCGTGGCAATTGAACCTCAAGCAAAACAAATGCAAACTATGTTTAGACCTCACTGAATCTAATTACTGAGCCCTTAGAAATAGTAGATCAGCTGAAATTTCAAAATTTCAAAATGTGCCTGTTCCTTTGAGATATTTAACCTGAGCTGCCCACATCAAATGAGCAATTACTTTTCTAGATAACAATTCTTTTGATTAATATTCTCTGGTCTTTTTAATTAGAATCTTTCAAGCATTTTTAATTATCCTGCAAAACCCCCCCAAAACCCTAGATAATGCTTAACAAATTAAGGTCCTACTGACTTCTTTAATTTAATATTTGTGAGATTAGTTGTTCATGACAAATAAAAATAGTACAAATTATTAAAGCACAGGAGACAAGTCATGAGGGAAAACAACCAATGAAAAGAGATAGGCATTGCTCCTGAAACTTAACAACAAATATTTTGTTGATGATCACCTGTGCTTAATTATGTTTTATTGCTCTAGCAATCCACCAGGATTAACTGTGCTCTGGAAGAAATCTACTACTTCTTTTAGTTGTCTTCAGCCTTTGCAAATTCTAAGAAAAACAAGAATTCCTGACTGTTGTGTGCATGTAGATGGGTAATTGTAGGCACAGTACAAAGATGCAGTAAGAGCAGTCAACCTACACTAAACTTAGAAATTAGATTTAACTTTTCACAAGGGCAACAAGTTTTTTGTTCTCATGCTGATCCTTGTTGCAATATAATGTGAATAAACCCTTTCCCTTCCTTTCTAGAGAAAGCACAGCTGGAAAATGTCTGTTCAAGTATTTCCCAGGAAGAGTCAGGACTCCATAACAGATCAGTGTGACAAACTGGAGCAAGATCATCTTCAGCAACAGACTTCTTAAACTAATAAGGAGCTCTCTAAACTAAGCTCACCGGGGCATTGATAAGGCTGGACAATGCACTAAATTACCTGATCAAGCTTTGAAATGGAACTAACTTCAGAGCTAGCTCTGTTTTGAGTATGAGGGAATGGGCCAAATGTGCTCTGAATGTCCATTCCAACCTAAATTATTGTAATGAATTTGGGGAATGCATCTACATGGTTTAAGATGGGTACGAAGGAACTGAGTAATAGGGCATTCTAGTTACAAAGACAGTCGCTGCTCGAGCTATAAAGAAGTGGAAGGTGCATAGGAAGTAATTCAAAGTTTGGTGGCATTATGGTTGAGGATGCAGTGTGACAGCTTTTTGGGAGTAAATTACATACTAAGCACCAAATATAGCAAGATCACCTAAGCCAAACTGGCTTCTTTAGTAATAGAAAGCTCACATATTTCACAGTGGTGGGATAAATTACAATAACCAGAACACTGTCAAGTACACCTAAAGCTTTTTGTTACTTGACATCATACTATATTATGGTTTCTGAATTTTATAGAGGAAGGACTTATTTAATCTATCTTATTTTGTCAACTGTAATACATTTAAGATTCCTGTTTAGTGCATTTTTTATAAGTGAAACTCAGGCAGTAGAGTATTTGCAGAAATACAATGCCAAAAAGGTTTTAAAAAAAGTCACTAGTACTACTGAATAAAAATATTCGGAGATTTTTGACTTTTTTTATATTATGACAATATAGGTCCTATGTGGCTAATCCTTATCCTTCAATTTTATGAATTTTATGAATAAACACTGTCCTGGGCAGGAGATGTTTATAGAGCTGGAAGATGATAGATAAATCTGACATACACCAAAGATTTTTGAAGGGCTCATATTTCTTTCCCTCATTAGTAGTTTTTACAACTTTTTAACTTTGGCAAATACTTCCCTTTTATTATGCTTGACTAAAGCAACTTGCCTACCTAAGACTAAATATTTGTTTTGTCAGTCACGTAATTTCAGCAAATGCAATTAATATAACAAATACTATTTTTCTACTTTGAGCATTGCAAAATTCTACCTCCCTCAGCTAAAGAAATTCTTGTGACTGTGAATGCTATTGATACCAGCTATCCGTACACTTTTTTGTTTTGCTAATTTACAAAATCGGTTACTTTACAAAATCTAATTGTAGTATGGTGAATTACAGCTCATGCCATTTAGCCCAGAGCATCGACAGCTCCTGATGCTGCTTATGTATTCCAGTTAATTTGCTATTTTTGTGCCACTTGAACAAAAAAAATATATAAAACAGTAGGTGGTTACAGGTCTGTTATAACTGTCTACTTTCCTGTTGCTGCTCTTTTGACAAATCCTATTTCCAAGTGATTCTTCTGGGTTCAGTCATTTGCAATGTCCAAAGGCTTTTTCATTAACTATTCTTTCAGCACAGTGACTTCCCCAGGCTGTGATAACTGCACTCAGCTTACAGAGAATTATTGAGCTAGAGCTATATCGTTCTTATTTGTTGCTTAAAATGTCTGTATGGTGTTTGCGATCCAATGATCAGAGTGACTTTTGGTTGGGTCTTAGCTTTGCATTTGTTGCCAAAAAAATGTCAGAGAGAAAGAATACAAACCAATTCACAGCAGGGCAAACATTAAACCCACATATGACTTCATAATTTCACTTACCTAATGCTCTTTCATCCCAGCAAAAAATAACAGTTGAGGCCATAAAATATTACTTAAATGACGTTTTTAAACAACAGTCTTTAAATCTCTGAAGTGTCTGACATATTTCACTTTTGAAAATTCTGAAATTAAGCCATAAGATAAATAAAATGTTTTCAGATAAAGGAAGTGTTTTCTGGTACAACCCACATGGATTACTCTTGCATTCTTACAACTGGCATCTATCAGTTATGAGTTAGAAAGAACACTGGGAAATTGAGTCTGAGTGTATGCCACTGCTGAACAAGCAAAATTGATAATCTGTACCCATATTCATTTTCTGATTTTATTTATTTATTTATTTATTTTTATTATTATTGTTTTATAACTCAGTCATCAGACACAGGCATCACACTTCCGAACATAAAGTACTAGCTAGAGACATTTCTGCTTGTGCTAAAACAATATCACCTGAAGAGAAGGCAGTCTGTGACCTTTAGGTTACATAAAGATTAGATAGGCCCTAACTGAATTTTTCCCAAAAGTTCATTTCTGGTGAGTCATTCATTATAGTGAAAGTGATGGGCTTACTTCCCCAGAAATTCAACCTTGATTTTAAATAACCTTTTACTGATAAAACTGAAACATTTATCCCCTTTGTTTACCTCCAATAACATATGATAAAAAATAAAAAAGGGACAAGAAATAACACACATGAAAAATCTCAGAAGAACAAGACCTTAATTTTATCTATTTACAAAATACTCTTTAGCAACTGCTAACACAGATGTGACTGACAATCTTGTTCTCCATAGTACAGATGAGACTTTTATACTTACATTTCCATTCATTGTCATTGCACTATGTATCATTATTGTAACTCACCATTGTACTTAATTACTAAAAAACACCCAAACACAATCAAATATAAAAAGCAGATGTATTTTTCTTTTCTTCCTAGTCAACAGTAAGATCTGATAGGTTTTCTGAGCTTTAGAGTAGTTCTGTATATCAGTATATCAAAAATTCTCTTCTGTCAAGTAACCTCCTTAAACCCAAATTTTCCATCCATGGAAAGTCAAGAGAACAATTCAAGCATTTTGACTTCCCTGATAATATCTTTAAACAGTGGGATGTGTGGAAAATTATGAGATTTTTATATAGTACCATGATATATTTATAACCATGGTGAGGAGGAGGAGAAAGAAGCAGCCAGAAAGAAAACAAATTGGAGTACTGTGTTTTATAGTGGTTCAGAGGAATTGTTTCTCAAAATAGACTTTTAGAAAAAGTCTACACTTGCAAAATTTTACATTCAAGAAAAAAAATAATAAAAAGGAAAAGGAAAAAGTCACCTAAATTTAATTAGGAAGGATATAGCCTAATTTCTGTGAAGAACAAAATGAAATAATGTCACAGGGGAAAGAACCTCCAGAGATGTATTTTAAACAGCTGCTCTCAGAAATATTAAAAAGAAAAGAAGTTAAAATTAGAGTTGAATAAAATGTTCTTAGTGAGACTAAAAGTCCAGGTATAGTGGAAAAAAAAAATAGAACTGTGTGTCCATCCTTAATAGTCCATAATATTTCCAAACCACGTTTTATTTACTGGTATATTGTCTCTCACTACTGCAGAATAGTGATTTTCTTGGGTTTGGCTTGTGGCGTCACCAGAATCCTGAAGCAAGATGACATCCATCACCTGTATCACACTGTTTTTAGGGGGCTTTTAGGACCAACAGAATAAACTTGCTCCCCAATTTTTTTCTCCAGCTTAGTAAACGCACATCAGATAATTTGTCCTCGCCAGGCTACAGCCTGACTGTTTGTAGGAAAAAGCTACATGGAATTCGTAATTAGATTTTTTTTTTTAAACTTGTCCTGGAAATATCTTTTCAATAAAGTACTTAAATGCAGGAAAGAATATAATATTTTGCTGTGAACTTTCACCTGAGCTTTAAAATAGTAGGTCATATATCAAAACAAGGTGTTGTTCTTTACCTCTGTCATCACTGTTTTTATTGGTTTCAGATGTCTCGAACACTAATTCTGTATTCTTCTCATGATTATGTCTGTGTTTGTGGATCTGCAACTGGGAGATTCTACTGTGAGAATTGCAGTGATTTGTCTTTCTTTTGTGACATGATGAGGAAAGGAAAAGAGTCTTGCAATTTCCTTGAGAAAACAATTTTGTTTGAGCCTCCTACAAACAGTTAAAATAATCTTTTACATTTCTAATTTACATTTCACCTTAGCAATGAAAAGCTACTAGAGAGTTTATTTACCAATATCTATAGCTTGAGAGACTTCTCAAGGAATCTCTGGTTAGAAGATGGTCTCTGTATTATAAATGCATAAAATTACTTCTACTTTCTACCTTCTACTTGCATAAAAAATATAAATAAAAATTTTAAAAAGGACCTGCTTTGGGTAGGATCACTTTTTTTTTTCCAAAGAATAATTAATCCAAATAATATTTTAGTAAAAGAAAAACTGCAGTGAAAAAAGTTCCAGCAGATTTTTTTTTGACACATTTAGCTCTTACTTAAGAGAGTTGTAAATTGGGCATAACTGCATCCCTAGGTTCCATAGCATTGTGTCTTCCTTTCAGGTATATAGCAAGAAGTTTAATATTTTGCAGCTTCTGACTCTCTCTTTTGTCCTGGATCCCACTAGAATCAATACAGATTTTTAATATCATATTTTCATGGCTCATTTTTTCACACAATTGTTCATAGTCCTGGCTTTCCTGCTATACAAAGGAAAGAATGTATCCAGTGCTCATGTTGATGCAGGTAGATATGAATTTTCTTTCTTCCTAAGCCTATGCCAAAAGGAAAAATTGGTTGATTTATGGAGCTCCTTAGCTCCCTTTCCCCTTAGCGAAGTTGAGCTCCAGAGAACCCCCCAAGAACATCTTCACCTCACCCATTTTCCATTTCTTTTCAAACGACATGTGGAAATTCCTGTCTTTTTCTTGTCTATACTTCACAAGAACTGCAGAGAAAAAGCACTTATAACTAAACTCTTCAGCTATATTTTTCAGCTCTATAAAATATGCTGAGTTGCACACTGTGACACAAACCTTTATCAGCCTTGCAAGAAAAACCGTCATGTATAAATCCATGGACACAGTTATCCAACAAAGATCCAAAGTAACTTGACCCACAGTTCTAAATATCTCCCTTTTAAAACTGCAGAGCAAAACAACCCATTTTCCCTGTGTTCTTCAGCTCATTATACAATTAGCTAAATGAAAATATAGCATCAGCTCATTTGCCATGTAAACAATCTGAAATCACTCAAGACAGTCCTGCTTCTCAGCTATCTTTACACGAAATAAAATACACAGTGTGATGAAATCAGATACCGTAAAGAATGAATGACTAAAATTGGAGAGGAAAAGGCTAGTATTTTCAGAAGCAGGGGTACAAATCAAACAGATTAACTCATCAATGCAGCATTTTATGCCAAGTGTTTCGCAGGGTGAATGAGCAACAGGATGTTTGAGTTAGGACAATTTTTTTCCAGCATCATCCATACTGAAAAAGGCACAGTTCTGCTCACCTAGCAGTAAACCCAGCTTTTCAGGATGTTAAATAGAGGGCAGAGGTGATGCCGTATCTCTTTCATCATTATGTCTCCAGCAGGTTATGACCTTCAAGCTGAGAAGATGCGAATTGATTCCTGCAGAAAGAACAGGGCAAAAGACAGTGAAGAACTCTGAGGAGAATCTAGATCACTCAGACAGACTTTTGTGAAGATCTGAATTCATGGTACCGCTCACTAATAGAATATTTCCTGCTTGGTTTGGGGATATCACATTCAGATGCAGGTATTCAGTTTTCCTTCTAACCTATAAACACAATTCAGTGTCTATACATCAAAATGAATTTATCCATTATTTTTGTAATATCCCATTGCAGTAAATTCTCATTTGATTTTTGCAATGGTCACAAACTGGAGCTCAAGAAGTTCTGTCTGGACATGAGAAAAAAACAAAAACAAGAAAATACTGCTTTACTGTGAGTGAAACAGATCACCAGAACAGGTTACCTAGAGAGGTTCTGGAGTCTCCTTCCTCAGAGATATTCAAAATAGTCTGCACACAATCCTTGGAAACATGCTTGAGCAGGGAAGCTGGACAAGGTGGTCTCCAGAGTTCCCTTCCATCCTCAACCACTCAATGATACCGTGATTCATAATCAAAGATTTTTCCAACAGCTATAAATATTTTCAAACTCAACATGATACTTTCATGCTTCAGGGTGCAGGTGCACAAAAGTAATACCTAATACGTTGTAATCAAAATTTGGTTTACTGTTGAAATATTGCACTTTCTTAAACAGATTCAGTCAAAACAATAGTTAATTTTATGAACTTATTCTATAGGAGATTTCTCCCAGAAAAAATTTCATGAGCATATATGAGATGGTTAGATGCACCTGCTGGTTGCACTTCTTATTCAATCACTGAAGATTAATAAGAAAGCGTCAGGGAGTAAATTGCTTCTTTTGCATTATCTTCTCTTGAACATATGGCTCCTGTAATGCCAGTGATCTATTTTATCTTGCAATAAATTTACCTTTTTGACTTTAGCAACCACAGAACCACTTAATCAAAGTAACCCACACATCAGAATTCAGGGATAATAGCAAGCAAGTTTTATTGTATTTGAAAGAAAAGACAGAGCTAATGTAGTTATTTGTGTGTGAGAGGAGATTAATGCAGTTTTGCTTCATATTAACTAACCACCATGCAGAAAATCTCCTTATGCCATAAATGTGTCAGTTGTGTTCACCATCGTGTCTTCTGCAAAGGCAGAAGGTATTCTGCACTAATTTGAAGCTTGCCATTTATAATTTTAAACCCTATACTCTTGACACCTACTCAAATGGCTTTCTTGCACGCCTTGAAGATTGTCACTAAACACACTGTAAGTTTTTGACATGAGAGCCCAAACAGATGGCTACATGCTCTTCAGTTCAGTGGGGTGAGAAGCTAGGTATACAAATTCAGATAGGTCACGGTTCTACCCTTTGAAGAGACTAATTGATCCAAAAGCTGTTTCACATATGTAGATGCTGAAGTCAGCATCTCTGTGGTACACCATGAGGAGGTGAAGAGCATTGCAATGAACATGGTGATAAGACCAAAGAAAAAGAATTAAAAGGCATGCTAGAGAAGCAAAATATCTAATTGTTCATCTCAAGAAGTCTATGGGCTCAACGCAACTCTCTTCAGATTCAGCTTATAGTGGATAGTCTTCCTCTGATTTAGCCCTAGGTCTGTAGAAAATGTTTGTATATGCTAAAATAAATGAATAGGATTCCACCCCACAGGGAAAAGCAAGTGCTAGAGTACCAAAGTGTAAATACTTCACTCTATAAATGTAAATGCAATTCATGGTACTTCATGTCTAGGTATTCCCTGTGGGAATAACAGACCAGTGGCCACATCATAAATCCGCAGTTCATGATGCCTTTTGCTCAGTAAGTGCCCCTAGGGGATACCCAGACTCCTTGGACAGCTTTACTTTGAACCTTAAAGCCATCATTGCACTGACAGCTCTGTTTCTGTGGGCCTCAGCACTGACAGGTCTCATTTATAAGGTCAGTCTGTGCAAGCACCACTCGAGAGGAAGTGCTGAGAGCACTAATTTTGAACATGTAGATGTAATTGGCTTTTGAGGGGCCTAATTGCTTTTGGGAATAAGCTCATAGTTCTTTACATTTACATTTTACATACAGAAATTAGAAAAAATGTATCAAGAAAAATAAGGTTGGATTTCCAAACAATGCATCTTAAACAGCTTTTCATCAAGTCCACCTTTGTTTTCGTTATTTAGAAACAAGCTAGTTTTTATTGTAAAACATAGCCTGGCATTAGCAGGAAGGACTGGCTAGCTAAAAGTCTGCTTGTTAAAAGAATATCAACTTCAAATGCACAAAAAAAAAAATACCCATATGCAGCTTAATTAAAATCAAAGCTATTCAGAATAAAATGAAGCCTCATTATTAGCAACTTTGTGGGCATCTTGCAAAAAGAAAAAAAAATGTAGAAGAGGCATCAGCATACCTGTTTAATATACAGCACAGATCACTGCAGAGATACTGTTCCTTTGATGCTACTCTCTGGTATGCACTTCTTTTTAATCCTAATCTAAAGCTATAAACCAGCTTTCTCCTTCCGATTAATTTACTCCCCCAGTTTCACTTATAAAATATACCTTTTTTTCCTGATATCTTATTTTAAGCATTTGTCTCCAGACATACTGAGAGCTACTGTTTGAGACAGGAAATATCTCAGTGTAAGTAGACTTATTTATCCTTTAAAGAAAAACAGGGAAAGACACAGGCAAAATCAGACTCTTCACAACTAATGTTTTAAAAGAAGTTATGTATTATGGCTAGAGCCTCTGAAAATGAATTCTCTCCATTTTCTGTACTGTTTGCAAAACTAAACATATTGTCACAGCTAATCATTAATTAATAATCATAAGGCTTAACTGGGTAAACTCATTGTCAATTTTTCTACGTAGTTCCTTAAATTATCAAAGTTGTTATTCAATCCATACACATGCAACAATATTATGAGATCATGGTTATCCAGTTTGCCTCCTATTTCCTTCTGGGTTTATCTTAGGTGAGTATTTTTAGGCTAATCAATATCTGTTGAATTAAGGCAGCAATTCCCTCTCTCATCATCCAATGTAGCCTTCAAGCTTTCAACATTAAGCATAAGAGCTACCTAAATTTGAACCAAGTTCTGCTCTTTGCTGTATGAGGACTGAATGTGCCTATAAATTAAAAAAAAAAATACATGCAGCATTGAGCAGTAATAGCACTAAACAAGACAGTAAATATTTAATCAGGAAATGTTGGAAAAAAGACCTAGTAATAGAAAGTTAGCTCATTTTTCCCTCAGTGAAACTTTTTCATTTTTAATTTTAGTGAGAAAATTAAATTTAGTGGGAAACTTATTTTCTGATGATTTATGCCCTCTAAATAAATTACTGCCAACAGATGCAAAGTCAAAAGTGTTGAAAATACTATTACTTTTCTGATTGCAGAAAATTTTACTCAAGGGCTGGCTGTCCTCTATGCTGCCTAAAAACTAACTCAGTAAGCTCAGCACATGTATTTTATTGTACTTTACCAAAAAACTTCATTTATTAGTCATCACAGAGAGAATGCATTTCTATGGGAGGGTGGAATAAATACTATGGAAGTGTAGTCATCACAACAGGACATTTTGAACAGAGATGCAGTAAGTCGGAAGGTATTAGAACTGTCCTTCAATCAGGTAAATTATAAATAATTTTTACTGGAGTTGGCTCAAGAGACATGGTAAGGCAAATCAGACTGGGAGTTTAGCTGATGTAATATTTGATGCCACCATATTGTTTAATTTAAAGAAAGTTCAAGCAAAAGATTGTGTTTTTGATGTGTGTCAATGTTGAGAGTTATATTTGTACTTATAAACAAGACTCAAAATAAGCTCATTTCTCAGATTTCTACCTTTTCATCTGCAAACCTCATGAATATTTTAATGAAATATTTTGGAGGAGAAATTTTTTGTTGTTGTTCATAGCCATTTTGACAAAAATTTATGTGCAACCCTTTTTGACCAGCGTTCATCGAAGAGAAATGTGAGACAACTTCTGTAGTGTTGGAATCTCTCAACATTCAAGAGTACTTTGCTAATACCAAAATGAAGTTGACCAATTTAATTAATTGCTGAAGCCAAGTGAAATAAAGCATCACAGAAAAACAAAACACAACCTGTGAAAAGCCTCTCACTTTTGTCCTTCACACAGATAGATGGCCATGTGAGACTGAATTAGAAGGGCATGGTGGCAGCCAGATAGCTGAGGTGGCCTTCTGTACGCCGGGTAAATAAGATCAGGACAGCTGGCACTCAGACAGAGCTTGGAGTTCATAAACACAGCTTTAACTTTGTGCTCTCCAAGACTACCTGGTGAAGGAGGTGGAAGAACCTGTAATGGAAGGTAGCGAGCAAAGCATTCACAGACGCTTCTCCCTCCATGTAATAGGAACAAAATTTAATTCCCACTCACCTTGGATATATATTTACCTTAGATAAATATAATGTAAGCAAGCTGGACTATAATTACAGAACTTCTGCTACTAGTAGTAATTTTAGGTAAAATCTGAAATTCATGAAAACACAGATTTTGGGGGTACAGTGATGTACTTGTCATACACACATTAGAAGATTCAGGCCTGAGTTAAGAAATGAACAATCTAAGGCTATAAAACAGAATGCAGCCATACAACTATCAAAATTTCAACACAATTGTACTGTTTCCTAAGCAGGTTTGTAAGGTTTCAAGCATGGTTAAATTCAGAAATTACTGAAAAAATATTACGAAAGAACTAGTCTCAAAGGGGCTGTTGACTCCATCTCTAACTGAGGAATCAAATGCAGCTATGTGACAGGGTAATTTAGATCTGTAACTCTCACTGACTTCAAACTTTGACATGTAAAGATCCATGCCAAAAGGAGAGGATGAAGATCATTTGTTTCTATTCTCTTGCAGCTGTTCAGATTCCAGAGGATCCATATAAACAATTAAACTGTACAATATTTACCCAGGCTGAAATGATTCTTCCAAAGACTTATTCCTCCTCTGAAGATTGTAATTTTTCATCAGCAGCTCCTTACAATGCAATGAAGTTGGTGCCAGGTCTGACAGGAGAGATCATGAGATGAATGTTAGCATAAGTCCTGTGATAAATCTCAAGGCTTTGCGCTGAGCTGGCAGAAAAAAAATTCAAGTGATGGATACAAATGATCCGAAGAATCTCAGCCTGAAGTATGCAACTGCCTGTGAATTTGCTGAGTGTTTATGCCTGTGGAGATACTTAATATAGATCTCAGAAATATAAGAACCAGAATTAAAAGCTGCCTGAAAAAAAAAAGAAAAAAGAAAAAGAAAAAATAATATTTTTTCTAAATGTACTTGCGGTTTCTCCAGATTATCTTAATTTTCTGAAATTTCTGAGTAATTCCATCTTCATAGAGTTGCACAGTCAGGACACATTCTTGTTCAGGTCTTGTTTCCACAAGCCTTCCAAGGGTCTTTACCAGCTGACAAAGTATAGGGCACTTGAAGGCTTAGGAGTTGTGAATTCTATTCCAGATTTAACCACCGACTCTGACTCATTCTGCACCTATATTTCAGCCTTAATTTAGTCCAATTGACAAATTCTTTACAAAAGGCCCTTGTCTTTTTTCTGTTTTTCCCCACAAAGTTAAAAAATCAATGTGGCCCTACTCTCCTAGAGAGTCTTTATTGAGTATTCATATACTAGCTGTTTTCCATTCATGGACTGGCTTCTCACTCCATAAACTTGTTTTAATATTTTTGTTTTTGTGTGCTTAAAAGTGAAGACAACAATAATTTAAAGGCTTTCAGATGATATGATGCTATTACAGGAATGCTTTTTGATTTCCTTTCATTAAGCTTCTGAGATACAAAACTACTGCTAAGTCACTGAATGATTTACTGTTGAGACAGAAATATATCCTTTCCTCCTCTTGTGTTTGAACTTGGAAGGTTAAGACCCAAATTTTATTGGTTGCAAGTAACTGTTTTACTAAGTATAGTCTTGCTGGAGCTGGTAATGATGCCCCTTTTCATATATCTTACACTGATAGACAGTCCCAGACCAAAACTGTAGTGTTGTCTGTTTAACAATAATTACTGCCATGTACTAGACTGAGCACGACAATAAGCACAGACATCTCTAAAAAGCTCAGGGTAATTTAAATATAAGCTCTGGTCTTTAAGGCTAAAGAGTTTAAGACTTCTTATGGTCTGTCTTTCAGGACAGAGGCCTTTTCTTACATAGTAAGACTCCACTACACATTAAGCCTTGCTGTTTTATACAGTGGATCTGGCAGCAGACAGACCTAATTGCAGTATTTGGACCATGACATAAGAGTTCTTGGAAAATTACTCAAAGAGCTGCTCCTCTAGACTGCAGTGCAACTGCTCATTCCTGCATCTTTCTGTATCTACAGAGCATGCAAGGTTGTAGAAGAAAACACAAGACATTATTTGATTCTGGATACAGCACTGAGAACTGCATGAAACTCTGCTCCTCTCATCTCCCTTACACTAAAAATATCAAAGGCTCTGTGTTGTAAAATGGATATTCCCATCTGTGGGTTTATTGAGATATTCCTGAGAAGGTCTCTCCAATCTCCGCTAAATTTTATTTCAAATATGCTGCTAAATATATTTTTTTAATTGAATTGGTTTTGCATGTAACCTTTTGTCCATGTCCTGCTTTTCTAAGTATTTAATCAAATTACCTGCTACAAAGCTAAAGCTTGCTGTAAGAGGATAGAGGGTCAGATTTGTTTCAGGCTTTCAGCACAAATGCTGATCAAGTGTCAACCTGCAACAAATCTAAAGCCCATCGAGATTTTCCGAGTTGTGCTGATTTCACTGAAAATTTCCTATCAGCTTTAATAGATGTTTCAGGATTTGGTCTTTTTCTTGTCACTTCTCTCTTGAAAAAAAAATTGAAAAAAAACATACTTTCAAATAAAATATTGGAAAAATATTCCTAATTCTGATGTCTCTCAGGCTGTAGAACACTCTTCCAGGGAGAGGAACATTCTGTCAGCAGGATAGCCAGTGTTGGCTATTTGCTGCAGATGTTTCTGCATATAGACAGTAAGATGATTTCTTACTGTCTATAAAACCTGAAATTTTAAGTTCAAATTTTCAGTAGATTTGAAATGGAAGGTTTATCTGTTTGCCATGTATAAAGGTCCATACTTAAAAAATCCAAAATGATTTAACTGTCTATTTGAATAAACAGATCCTTAGAAGCAAAATTATCCGGCTGATGCCTGGAAGCGGAGCTCTCTGCTCTGCAGGTACAAGGGCCTACTCACACACTCACATCTCCATTTTTAAGGCTAGCTTAATAGAAGTGGCTTTCAGTGTCCTGTCATTTCCCTTTCCTGATATTAAACTGCTCTTGTAGAATATTAAGCTGGTTTGTATCTAATTTAAGTTAGTCATACTAGCTTGAGGCACCACTGGATTTGCAGGGCAAGTCTTCATAGGGATCACTTGATGCCACTTCCATGAGCCATGCTATAAGGATCTAGGGTTATCCCCAAGACCACTTTCTCCATAAAACCATTTCCTCATTTTACAACAGCAATTTAATATTCCTTAAGTCTAACTTCTCCTTATCCAGCATACTTATTAAAGCATGCAGAGCTCTATAATCACCATGATTGGCAAGGGTAAAGAGTTTGTTCTAATTAAGCCAATATTGAACTAATTATCTAGTGAAGTTACACAATATTTTAATTTCATGTTCATCTGTGTTTAGTTCCTCTTACAGTGTTTCCAGGAAGCTAATATCCTTTGGCGCATTCTTTCTCCAGAAGAATTATGCATCCCTCTGGGGCCAGATTTAAACTCTAATGCTGAAGCCCGTATTTTCTCATGGGCCACTGCATTATTGACCCATCCTGTGGCAATTGTTTATTGAGCCCTAATAACACTGACAGCATTAGCAAAATTGGCTTTTACTTGAATGGAACTTCCTGAGCCCTGAACAATACTGCCTGTCAGTGTACAACATACCTCCCACTGGATTTTGTGTTCTCCCTTGCTTTTCCTTGGCTATGTGCAGGCCTAGAGTTGAAGCTGTCACATGTTTTATCAAGTTTGAAGCAGCCTCAGGACTTAGGCTGGCTGAAATTAATTGTTGGATGGTGTCTGCTTTTGCTGCGGAGCTTCTGCCTGCTTCAACCTGAGAGGGAATCACTTACCTGTCACAGAGCCTCCACCATCCTTAAGAGGGCACAAACTGTGGAAGGAGCCTAGCACACAAACATCTCCTTTGCAGTACAGCAATTTTAAAAAGCGAATGGCTAACGAGCCTTAGCATTGCTCCCTCAAAATTTTATCCATATGAATGGAGTAAATTCCATGTATTGGCTTTCTTATCTAATATTTAGCACTTAATGAGATACGAGGCACACATGCAATACCTGAGAACCAAGGTGAGTTGCAACAATGGACTGTATCAGGCTAACAATATCAGCAACCATTTTGCATAGAAATCATGGAAACAAGATAATTTGCATTGGGGTCGATGCTTTCTTTCCTCCCTTATCATTAACTATCTCTACCAGCAGCACAAGGCAGCTGAATTCGGTGTGAGCTGCTGTTCTGTTCACACACAGAGCAGCGAGGGGCAGCACGTTCGCTTGGATTAACTCTCTGCTTAGCCATAAAATGGGTGATTTGTAACAAGGCTGGACTGCCTGAATGGAGGTTTTCTGTCAGCTCGGTGCTGTACGATTCCTTGTAGTTGTGTTGATGCTTAGACAGCCACAGTCAATAAGAACAGTTTTAGAGAGCTCGTAGCTAATAAGATTAACGAGCTCGTCTCAAACACATGATCTGTAGAAAGATGTTTTGTTCATTGCTTTATTGACCAGCACGGTAATGGGAACTATTAAACTCCACTCAACCTTCAGGTAATACAAACATTCTTGCAGGTGGGTACAAATCAGAAAGGCTAGGTACAACAGCTCTGATGTATATATACTTTTCTGGATGATTAGCAGTGTCACGTCCATATTAATCAGGAAGAAGTAGGACTCTAACAACGACCCAGATATTTCCTGCTTTAGTTTTCTGAGCTATGAAGTCTACAGAAGGATTGTTTTATAGAGATCATCTAAGACTACATTTTTCATTTGACAACAAGGTTAAAAAAAAATTGTAAAAATCAGTCAGTCCCCAGGGCAAAAAATATATATATACACATATATATACACATAGTTGCTGTGAGGAATTCAACCTTAACACACAAGAGTTAGAAACTGCAGCCGTCTGATACAGAGAACTTTACTTGCTGTGCCAAGCACCCATAATTCAGAGTTTAGCAAGGAAATTCGTGTCCTTTGGCGCTGCAGGATTCCTGATTAACACAGGTAGCAGAAGCAAACTAACAAGCTAATTTAAAAAAAAAAAAGAAAGAAAACCCTTAAGTAAAAGATAGGAGATGTTAGAGCTTTGGCAGGGTTGAGAGAAAGAGGAAATTACTGCAGAGGACATAAATATCCCTTTAGCTTGTATCTTTGAGCTACAGATGCTAACAAATTAGTCAAAAGACAACTTGTTTCTAATATATTCATTTCTTAAGCACTTGTAGTTTTATTAGTCTTCAGTTCTCTCAGGAACATCAGCTTAAATAATGCAATTATAGGGATATAGCATTATATAGGATGCATAGCATTCCAACTTTGACCAAGTGAATCCTTTCTGAGGCCTTACCATAACTAGGGAGCAAAGGAGGAGCAATTGGTAGCCCTGGAAGGGCAGAAACATGGAAGTGCAAGAGCTTGACAAAATAACATGCACAAATGGAAAATAAATA
This sequence comes from Tinamus guttatus, assembly GCF_000705375.1. The sequence goes on along the minus strand of NW_010588359.1, from coordinate 179 downwards.
GCAAAAAAGCAGCTACGTACCTGAACATTAAAAGGTTTAATGAAAATACCAACAACGAGCAGCAACCATTGCAAAGCTGCAAGGCAAAAACCAACCATTCAAATTTATTGTATGGCAGGAAACTGAGGAACAGTTAACCATGCTGTAGAAAGAGGGATTATTTGTAGAGGGGTGAAGAG
>NW_010588358.1:13298-44144 GCF_000705375.1 Tinamus guttatus | reverse complement strand
TGCTGATCTTAAAGGGGGTTGGCAGCAGTGTCAGACTGGAACTCCAGGGTTGTGAAAATGGATTTCTATCCCTTATCCATGTGAAAGGAGTCAGATTGATGTGAGAGAGGGTTCTTTTCTTGTGTGTGTGCACATGCTTTGAAAAACAATCGCCAAATTAGGACCTAAAATGAAATACTATGTTGTCAGGTGATTGAAGACTGTGTGTATGGGCAAGGTTACTTAAGTTGAACAGGAAACTTTAGTTCTGAGGGTTCCCTGTTTATTCATACTAGTCCTTGTAGCTATAATGTTCTTCTAAAGTGTCTGTGTGCAATCTATATTGGTTGTGAAAGGTATATTTTTAAGTTAAATACTGAATTTGCCTAATACTAGGGTATACTGAGCTGTGGAAACTAGTCATGTACCATGGATTCTTGAGGTTGCTTTCTTAAGTTAGGTAAAATGTGCTTAAAATTCTTCTGGCAAATAAAGTTACTTAATTCTTACTGAGTTTGAATTTGTCTAAAGGACGTGAAGTAGACATTACTATCTGTTATTTGCTACAGATACCAGACTACAGGAATGCTGTAATTGTGGCCAAATCACCTGCATCTGCAAAGAGGTGGGTAAGATTTGCTTTCTGTGTTAGAGCAGGAAGTCTCAATTGTGATTTTTTTGTTTGTTTGTTTTTGTTTTCCTTCTTAGGATCAAATGGAGGACTGAGATTGAGTAAAGGTGCAGCCTTCCAACATGTACCACTTCAGCTTTGTCAGATGTGTAGTTTTTAGATTATTGCTAAAATCCTAATCAGTGTAAGGAGAGTTTAAAACAAATGAAAAGCAGGTTAGATAACTGCTTTATCCCAAGCACTGCATTAATTTATTCAGTCATGTTTTAGTGCAAAGACTCACAAATATAAATTCTGTGCTATAAATGATGGAAAATGGCTGGAAGTATACCTTCAGGAGTCAGAAGTAATTACTTAACATAGTCTCATGTTAGATCACGGACTGATCAGATCTCAATTACAGATGATTTGCCATCTAGTGAATGGTGAAACACTGTTTTATGTTAGAGCCAATTTTCCTTGTGAAGTCCTTTTTGGCTGAACAGTTGCCCTTAATTCCTGTAGCTCTTTTTGGTTATCCGTACATAAGCTGTTTGGAATTTTGTTGCTTTCAGAAGCTGCTAAAGAGTTGGATGATGATTTAAAAAATACTGTTTCTACTGTGATGACAAAATAGTTTATTGAAAAGTTAATCTAGACTGTCATCCCAAAGAATCGATACTCCTTTAAGAAAGCTTTTATTTTTATGTAGAAAATCAGAAATGCTTTGATTTGTAGAGGCAGTGCTTTGCACTCTTTATGTGATATCTTTTGTGTTGGCCAGCTGTTTCACCCTTGCTTGGTTTTGACTGTTGTTCTTTTGTGTCAGTTCCACCTCTTGGGTGTAGACAGGTGTTTGAAGCATTCTCCAGGCCCCTGTGCAGGCTAGTGTGCATGTTCAATTAACTGTTCAGATAAGATGCATGCAGAACGGATTGCTTTCTGTAGGAGAGAACTGCAGAACTGTATTGTTTAGCTTCACGTGTACGTGTGAGCCTTTAGGGACATGATTGGAGGAAGGGTGTTGTGTTGGGGAGGGGGTGGCTGATTGCTTCAATCAAATCAAGAAATGCTTTTCAGATGAATGTCTCTATGAAAGAGGAGTATTGCTTGATAAAATTCAGACTGTTTCAGTAGCTTGAGTTCCTTGGAAAATGAATAATAAATCATATCCCTGTTGGAACTTTGTTCAGTTTATTATATCTAAAGTCCTTACAGTTTCACTGGTAGAATTACACCTTTAAGTCATATCTCTTAAGGTCATATCTCTTAAGATAAGTATGTCCGGAATAACTTATGCTTGTTTTGCCACTTGAAGCAATAGGCTAATTTTATGATAACACTGCAGTGCAGAAGATTGTTCAGTTTTAATTAATAGAAACTCTCATCATGGGTAAATTATTCTCTGGACTGAGTGGTTTTGGAGGTTAAATGAAACATAACTGCAAAGGAGATGGTGGTTTAGGCCACAGGTCTTAGACACTAGTTAGAACTAAGTGACTTGCTCTGGAGACTTCACTATTACTGGAAGGAGACTAATTTTGGGTGTGGAAAAGTTAGGTAATGTGAATCTAACTTTATTTTTACTTGCTGGATTGTACTGCTTGGCGTCTGGGATACAAGCACTGCCTGAAATTACTGTTTTTTGACTCGCTTGCTCTCTATATTCCCTTCTTTATCTGCAATAATTTTGAAGGTTAAACTTTACATTTCTAATTCTAGTTGAAGAAATAGAGCTGATGAAGACTTGCTTTTTTTATTAGACTTGTAAGAATCCAAGCTATTTTAGTATTTCAGGCAAAGTGATTGACTTTTTTTTTTTCTTTTCTGTGGGATCTCTTGGGTTACATGTCAGATTGTCAGGGATACTGGCTTATTTAATGTACGTCTTGCTAAACAGATGAACACTGGTGCTGTTTTAATTACAAAATGAAAATTCAAATGAATTGAATATAGATGGTGCACACCTCAAGGCTGTTCTGATGGTTGGGTGAGACCTGCTTATGTGCAGGATTTAAAGAATGTGGAGGTCCAGGGTATATGTATTTCTTTTTTCCAACTGTTAGGTGTCATTTTGCATGGACACTGAAAACCAGAAAGGAGTAGTGTAAATTGCCTGTTTCACAGCATTTACCCTCCTGCCCACAAGGCCAGTGTGGCTACTTTCAGGGTGATTTGGACTCAAAAGTCTAATTTAGAAAAAGATAACAGAGAAAGTGGTTTCTTCTGTGCTTTTTCCATTAGGATCTTTTTGTTTAGTATTAAAATGGGAATAGACTAGTATGTGAATTACGTTGTGTAACTTTGTCAATCCTTCCCTTGCAGAGCGCAGTCGTTTGCCGAGCGCCTGCGGCTGGGAATCGCCGTGATCCACGGGGAAGCTCAGGATGCCGAGTCGGACATGGTGGATGGTCGACACTCACCACCCACCGCCAAAAACGTAGCTGCTATTCACCCCAGCTTAGAGATACCCAGTAAGTAAGTTGGTGTGTGCAAGCATCCACCAAGTGGGGTTTTGGTGGGGGAGAGGCTATTAAAAAGGAGTATTTCTTATTAATACACTAAGGGATTTTTTCGATACATTTTGTCCATGTTGTTGATCATAGGCAGTGCATCAGGTCTCTGTGTGCCATAGGAAGAGCTTTGCCTCCTCTGCTGGTCAGGAGAGGCCACGGAAGAAGATTAATTTTTCAGTTTGGAATTTTTTTTTTCTGTGATTTTCAGGGATTTTTCTGGGCTATACTGAGCTGACACTGATATTGTGCAAGTGTGTCAGTGTTAGTGCTTGTTGACCGTTTCAGCAGCACTGTGTATAGGTTAAGAATTGGGTTATAAATGCACGTAGTTAATACTTCAACTAAATTTAAACAGTTAGTTCTGTATAAAAACCTTACTGCTTTTCTCAGTAGAACTGTGATAACTGAAATAGTTGCTGCTCTACTTCTTTTTATATAATGCTAGTGCCCCTGCAAAGCAGACATTTCCACAGTTGATGTATGTTGCATGAATTTTTTTTCCTTCTCTCTCTCTCTCTCTTTTTTTTTTTTAATGCTGTTAATCAGTGCTGATTCCAAAAGAAAAACCACCCATCACGGTCGTCGGAGATGTAGGAGGAAGAATAGCCATCATTGTGGTAAGTGAGATGCCAGGGCTTTTGATAAATTGTATTAAGGGCACAGACTGAAATGCTTGTTTGCTTGTCAACAGCTAAACTTTTGTTAATGGTAGATTTGCTGCTGTGGTTTTACACCATGAGGCAATAATCTGCATATTTACTGAAGCTGATGGTATGAAATATAAAATGAAGAGCAGCATTCAGAACCATTTCTGCTGAATAGTCCTGGTGAAATTCTGTTGAACCCCTTTCCTAAGGGTGGGGGGTTTCAGTTTGACTTTATACGTCAGATAAGAGGAGAAAACTATCATGTATGTTTGCAGTCTGTGAATTTAGAAATATTGGTGAAGTAGAAATTAATGTGGTCTTACAGCCTGAAGAAAGGCTAGTCTTTGGGCTTTTAAAGGAAAAAGATATTACATGTATTGGCTTTTGAATTAAAGGGGTGTGTGTGTGTGCTTTTTTTCCCCTCTTTCCATCATGCAGCCTGTTCCCTCCCTTAGTGTCACAGGTTGTTTTGCACGTTCTGCTTTCCCAGGCCTCAGCCTTTGCCATCTAACTTAGGTGCCTGAAGAATAACTTAAATAAAAACATCCATTTTGCATTGGATGTAAACTGTTGTTCTTGAAAAAGATTCACTGTCACTGCAGGTGTTCTGTGTTGATATTTCTGAGGACACGTTGAATCTTCACTGATGCACTCGTGTTTTGACAGGATGACATTATAGATGATGTGGACAGCTTCCTTGCTGCAGCTGAAACCCTCAAGGAAAGAGGGGCCTACAAAATCTTTGTAATGGCCACACATGGCCTGTTGTCTTCAGATGCTCCCAGGCTGATAGAGGAATCTGCTATTGATGAAGTAAGTTTGGATTCTAAGTTTCTAAACAATCTTTTTCTTTTTTTTATGAAGCAATTTTTTGGTGATTTGATTCTTAAAAAGTATTTTCCAAAACTTCTCCTTTTTTTTTTTATCCTGAGAGTAATGTAAAATCTTGTTCTCTATCAGTTACTTGAAAAGAGTAATTTCACAGTATCCTGAGGAGCAGACATTTCCTTTCACAGCCCTAATACAGGAGAGGGGAAAACATGAGGGAGTTAGGCCTATCTAAGATTGTATTTTTCTTTCTGTAGGTCGTTGTCACAAACACAATTCCACATGAAATACAGAAACTCCAGTGCCCGAAGATCAAGACTGTGGATATCAGCATGATCCTGTCAGAAGCCATTCGCAGAATCCACAATGGGGAGTCCATGTCTTACCTTTTCAGAAATATTGGACTGGATGATTAATTATTCCTTTTATTCTAAATAAACACCCCAGGCCAAACTGGAAACAAACAGAAAATGAGCTGTGAAGCATCATGCTTACCTTAATATTTCAATTGAGCCACTTTGTTTTCTTTTGTTTTGAATATCAAGGTAGAACTGATTTTTAAGATTTTTTTTTCCTCATTTTTTGGGGGGGTAATAAACATTTTACAGAAAATGGTTCTAGTTGCTTTTAGGTTAGTTGCACTATATAAATGACCAGGAAAAAAAAACACTTAAGGCAAGAATTTGGCTTTTAAATTAAGCGTTCCTTTTCCAGAGCTGCTTGCTACAAGTGCTATAAAGATAATAAAATGAAGTGACTGTATAATATTTTCATTTTAAAAGCCAAAAGGGTTGTACTGTTGTATGCAGTTAAGTGATTTTGTAGGAGTGCTTTTATAGAAAAGCATATGAAATATGCACCTGTATTTATTTTCTGCGATAAAGAATAAAGATCTGTTTTGTGTGAGCTTTTTAAAAAGGTTTACATGATAGTCACTTGTCTTCTAAAGTATGTTTCTTCTAAAAATTATTTGCAGCCCTTACATTATAGAAAGAAATCAAGGGGCAAAATGGTTCTTGTATGTTTTATGTTCTTTTGGAAAACAGGATTCCTGCTTGTCAGTACGAAACTAATCTGCTTTTTTTCCTTGTTTATAATGCAACACTTGCTGCTCTTTCCCAATGCTGCTGCTTGTTGCCACTGTGTTGATGCCCCTCTTGCTGCTGAGCCATCTTATAAGAGGCAAATCCTTCCCTAGCCAGGGCCACGTGCTGTCACAGGTACATTAGGTTAGATAGGCGAGCACAGCGACAGCTCTGAGAAACAGAACTTGGGGACCAAATAGCCCCAAACCATCAATTTTTATAATGTTAAGTGGCATCTTGCAGGTAGGGCTCTTGAGTGGAAAATAACTTGCAGCATATCTTGATTTTTAGACAGCGAGTGTCTTAGTGTTGCAGGACACTTAGGTTTTATTTGATTTAATCTCTCTGAAATATCCTGCATATGAGTGTAAAATATTTGCTATGCCCAGAACTAGAATTGAAAAGTAACCTCTGTTGACACCGTTTTCCTCTGCCTCAGTCTTCCAAGGGCATGAATGAGCTGGAGCTGATGGAGCACCCGGCAGGATGGAGCATTGGACAGTGACTAGAAAATTTAAATATTGCCAGCAGGTTCAGCATTGACATTGATGCTGAATCTCATTGACATCAATCTTCAGGAATGTTCAGCAAATACAATTCATATTTTACTTAAGCAAATCCACATTTCTGTGTAGAAAATACTGTTCTCATTCTGTGAGCTGATTTTTCGGGATTCGATTTGATTTCTGTAGTCTTGGTCTGAGAGGTATTTTCTGTCTCTATCGGATACCAGAATGCAACTTTCTATCTGGGTTATATTTTAATGAGAATAGATTATTAAACAGTTTAGTGGTGTTACTAGACAGACTAAGCTGATGTATTAACACTTTTATGTGCTTTGAATGCGTTCATGCAGGTTAAATTCCAGCTGAGCAGTGTGTGGGAACTAGAGTCTCTTACCAGTGAAGTAAAGACTTGCAGAATTCAAGCTTGTCTGTTCTGAGCAGAATAAAGATTCACAGTGCTCAATACTGCAATTTGCAGATTCATCTATCGGTCATTCCCCTCTACAGCTTTTATTTTGGTGCTTCCTGGATGTGTCTTCAGTGTTTTGTGCTACTTCTCCAAAAAGAGTAGCAGCTATTAAGAGTTTGGCTGTAGGACTGAAAGAAGTGCTTTAATTTGCCATTACTTTTATTTTCTGTCTTGCATAATTGCTGTGATTTTGGCAAGGGATATATATATTATTTTTCTTCCTGCTTCTTGTTTCACACTGGTCTGTGAAGCAGTAGCCTCATCTCAGAGAGCTGCTGATGATGAGCACTAGTGTGCTCAGGGTCCACCTAGGATGTTAACTTAAGTCCTGTGTCTTATCACTCACTTAATATGTATTTATTTGTTTTTAAACTAGCTAATTCAGTGCAATGTGATTACTGCCTTGGTTAGGACTAAGGAATTTGCAATCAGCTGCTGGGGTAAGGCTGGTGCTTAAACTTTTTGTAGTACAGAAGCAGCTGAAACAGCAAAGTGGCCGTGTCTCCGCTCAGCCACTTCTTATACTTCTCTTATCACAAAATATCTGCAGAATTACCTAATCTGTGTTCTTTTCTCAGAAGCAAAAATGTTGGGTCACCTGAAACACCAGCTCTTCTTAGAGGCATTTCTCTGGAAAATAAGGAACATGCACTTTGGAATGAAACAGAGACAGCCGCAGTGGTACAGTAATGAACTAGTCAAAAGATCATGCAAATTCTTTCCAGGTTGATGTTATCTGCAAGGGAGCTATTGGGTTCTGCTTTACAGCTTATGGAAGAACTTTCTGATGTTAACAAGCACTTAAACTAGGATTTTTTTTTAATTGAAAACAATTTCTACTTGATCAAGCTTAAATTAGAAATTGTAGAGTAGCATTTACTGTATAGCAATCCTCATCCGTGTATGTGATTAATTGCTGAAATACTTTTCTTTTTAGCTCGGTTTACTAATGAAGTTCAGGTCATGGAGCATGTGTATCTGTTAGGGCTTTGATCAACCTTGACCATGAAAGGAGCAATAGCTGCCAAAAACTTAAATTCCCACCAGTTTGGTGAAAATAGCTGGCTAGAGGAAAGAAGCCTTCGTAGATCTGGGTAAAGGAGCTAAAACCTGCAACCAGAGCAGCTTTTGCAAGGCTGCAGCCTGAGAATCCGCATGGGAGAGGCAGGTGAAATGTCCATGTCTGGAACAGCTTGGAGAGGAACAGGCACCTTCTTGGATGTGGGAGACACAACACGACAGATGCAGCGAGTCCTTGCAACGGAGCTGCTTGTTGGTGGGCGCTTCCTGCACCGGGAAGGGTGCTGGGGAAAATACAAGGTTTAAGGGCACTGCCTGCAATTTTGGGATTGCTCTGCAGTTGCTTTGCTGTCACCCTGTGGTGCCTCCATCCAGAACGAGTGAAAGACCCGATGCCGCAGAGGATGGAGCTGGGAAGGGTGGCGGGAAGGCCCGTGGTGTGGGGCTGGAGGAACGTTGTCCCATATGGACATGGCAGCTCAGACGAGCTGTATCCAAACAGCTTTCCTGGCTGTGGCCTCGTTGGTGTTAAGGGGTTCACGGCTGCCTCATTCCCTGCGGCTGAGCTGGGCATCCGGATGTCAGCGGGAAGGGGCAGGGAGCGGGAAAGGCAGAGACCAGCCTGTACTTGGGTGACTGATCTGCCCCACTGCCACCTTTGGAAGCCAGAGCGGTGGCACTTGTTAATGATCAATTCCCCCAGGCAGCTTGCGAGTTACTGATTTGGTGGTGATTTTTTTTTTCCAAGGTTTTTGCTGGGGATGGAGAAAGAAGCAGTGGGAATGATGGAGGTTAATTCCACTGCTGGGTCCTTTAGTTCCTCGCAGCAATTTAGCGTTGCTGATCTTGTTGTCATAGTGGCTTATTTTTCCTTGAATATTGCAGTGGGAATATGGGTAAGAGCATTCTTTTTCTGGTGTCTCCTTTTGTACTTAATTTTGTGAAATATTTGGATTTTTCTCTATCCTGAGGGCTGGCTTCTCTGCAGAGTTGTGTTCCGAAAGCCCCCGATATTTTCCTGTTGTGTTTTGTGTTCACACTGAGAGTTGTGCGCTGTGCTCTATTTGCTGGATTCTATTGTATAAAATCTCTTTTGCTCGACATGGAAAGACTCCTATTGACTTAAACTGAGCAAATCCTGGTTAGCACCGTCTCCTAGCCTGGAGCCTGCTGTATGCATCGTTTCATGTAATTACGCTGGAGCTGCAGAGCGCTCGTTAATTATCCGGAGCCTCCCGTCTCTTGGTGGCTGTCTGGGGCGCGCGGGGACGGAGCGGCGGGCGCTCATCCTCTGCTCTCAGTCTTCCTGCAGGGCGAACAGGAACACCGTCAGCGGCTATTTCCTTGCCGGCAGAGACATGGCCTGGTGGCCAGTAAGTGGGGACACTTGGGGGATGTCCGCAAGGCAGCACGAAGGCCTGTAGGTCCCCCATGGCCAAGGGCACACGGAGGCCCCAGGAGACCGCGCCCAACTCCAAATGTCCCCTGTAGCCCAGGGCGCACGGAGGCCCAGGAGGCCACATGAATGCCCATAGGCCCCCCCTGTCCCTGGGTGCACGTAGGCTCTGGAGGGCCGCACGAAAGCCCATAGGGCCTCCATTACCCAGGGAGCACGGATTCCCCTGGAGGCCGCACTACGCTTGTAGAGAGTGGCTCAAGGCACACGGAGGCCCCGGGAGGCTGCATGAAGGCCCATAGAAGCCCCCTGTACCCAGGGCACATAGAGGCCCCCAGAGGCTGCTTGAAAGCATGCAGGGACTCCTTGCCAAGGGAGCACGGAGGCCCGGGGAGGACACACAATAGCCCCTAGGGCCCCCCTGACCCAGGGCACACGGAGGCCCCAGGAGACTGCACGAAAGCCCGTAGGTTCCCCCAGTTCCAGGGCGCACGGAGGCCCCGGGAGGCCACACAGATACCCATAGGACCTCCCTGTCTGAGCGCACAAGGAGGTCCCGGGAGGCTGCGTGAAAGCACATAGGGCCCCCCTAGCCCAGGGTGCACGGAGGCCCCACGAGGCCGCACGTAAGCCCATAGGTTCCCTCTGGCACAGGGCACACGGAGGCCCCACAAGGCTGCAGGAAAGCCTATACGTTCCCTCTAGCTCAGGGTGCACGGAGGCCCCAGAAGGCCGCACGAAATCCCATAGGGTCGCAGTGGCGCAGGGCACATAGAGGCCCCACGAGGCCGCACAAAAGCCCATACAGTTCCCCTAGTCCAGGGAGCACCAAGGCCCCAGAAGGCCGCACGAAATCCCATAGGGTCGCAGTGGCGCAGGGCACATAGAGGCCCCACGAGGCCGCACAAAAGCCCATACAGTTCCCCTAGTCCAGGGAGCACCAAGGCCCCAGAAGGCCGCACGAAATCCCATAGGGTCGCAGTGGCGCAGGGGCCCACCTATGGGCATTCGTGTGGCCTCCTGGGGCCTCCGTGCGCCCTGTATCAGGCAAGCCCTATGGGCTTTCGTGTGTCGTCCCGTCAGTATTTCATGCGGCCTCCTGGTGCCTCTGTGCGCCCGGGGTCAGGGGCAACCTATGGGATTTTGTGTGGCCTCCCATGGCCTCCATGCGCCCTGGGCCAGGCAAGCCATATGGGCTGCCGTGTGCCCTCTTGGGGGCTCCGTGGGCCAGGCAAGCCCTATGGGCTTTGGTACTGCCTGCCGGGGCCTCCCTGCGCCAGGCAAGCCCTACGGGCTTTCGTGTGGCCTTCCGAGGACTCCGTGCACCCTGGGCCAGGGGGGCCCTATGGGCTTTCGTGCGGCCTCCCGAGGCCTCCCTGCGCCCAGGGCCAAGGGTTCCCTCCCCGCTTTTGTGCGGCCTCCTGTAGCCTCCGTGCGTCCTTGGCCAGGCAAGCTCTACGGGCATTCGTGTGGCCTCCCGGGGCCTCCATGCGCAAGAGAAAGTTCTCCATGCCAGGGAAAGTTCTTGTCAGCCAGCATTTGGTTTCTGCACTGAGTGATAAACGTTAGATGGTAAGAGAATGGATGGCTTCATTCTTAAAATGAGGTAATGCTGTTTCAAGAGCTGGTTTCTGTTCCTGCCTCAACTGTGGAGTATCTGTTTTTTATGTAATAGTATCTTCCTGTTGTGTTTTGCAGACTTATTCTAGCAGCTAACAGAGATGAATTTTACCACAGGCCATCGAAATCAGCAGATTTTTGGGACAGCTGCAATGAAATCCTTAGTGGTATGTAGCTGTTATGTAGCTTTTGTTTTGGCTAGTTTTTAATATACTTTATGAAGGAATCAGATATGCAGAAACATAAGTGTAAAAAATATGTATATATTCCTCATACTTCTGGGGAAAATATTTCATGAAATTTGATATGAATTATATTGCTGTTGTGGTGTCTTTGTTTTAAGATCTAGAAAAAAATCCTTGAAGTTATTTGCTAACAGAGTGGCATTGTTAGTTTGTTCTGGGGAGGTAGGTACCAAGGGACTTGAATGTTTTCAGTATTGTGTTCTTTAATTAACAAGCAGTGCAATGGAGATTTAGTAAATCACAGCTAGCTGCTTCATCTTTTTCAGATACAGTAAAACACTTATTAGAATTAGTTACTCTGCATGCTCATTGTCTTTAGTCAGATAAACCTGTTAACCTGAGCCTCATGAAACTTTTCTTGTTTTTTGTTTTAATTAGTAATTCCTAAGCTACAGAATAGCTTTAGTTATTGATCTACTAGTAACCCAACTGTCTCCTCCTCTTTAGGAGAGAATCTGTCTTTATATGCTGACTTCTAAGTGTAACTAATATTTCTTCATTTTCTTAGAGACAAAATGGAAGGACTGGAAGACAAAACATTGTTTTAAGTACTGGATTCTCCCTTGGCAAAGGCTGTGTTACTGTCATTGGCAGGGAGGCCAGTGAGGATAAATTACTCCCGTTGCCCTGCAACTTCCTTGAAATTCTGGCTGATGTTCCAGATTTCTGGCAGTCTGGACACTGCTTACTCTGTTATGTAGTGAGTTTAAAGCAAAACAAACAAGACCCCTTGCTATCCTGAAATCTGAAAAGCCTTAAACTTTGTATGTAGGGTAAGAAGCTGGTGTTTTCTCTGTTCAGGGCCCTGTCTGAAAATTCCTTTTTAATAGACCCTCTTGAGATAATGTTTTCAAGCAATTGAGAAAAAAAAATTATTTTTAGATTTAACATTGAAAAATATTTTTTCTTTCAACAATATTACAAAACAGGAATTTTTCTGTTGGTCATTGGACGCTAGTCAGTGTAGCTGTATATAACCCCACAGTTAAGGTGAACAATAGTGGTGAAGTGTTCTTTAAAGATCTGACATGACTAAAATTGATATTGGGGTTTTGGATCCTGAAGAAAGTGTCTGAATAAGGGTCCAAAAACCTTGGCTTAGTCTTTTAATGAAAGCTTTCTTATGGCATTCTGCTTCAGAATTAAAAAGTTTTATAACAAGATGCATATTTGTGTAGAAACGTATCCCCTTTTCCATTAAATGCTTGGTGTTTAACATGAAGTCCTTGCAAATATGTTTTTTTTTTAAACTTATGCTCTGTTAGAAGTGAGTTTTTTGATTCAGTAATGCAAGTTACTGTTTTCTGAGCCCAAGATTTTTATTAGTTACCTCATTTGCTTTAAATTATTCTGTTTAATTTTTTCCCAAAATATTAAAGTAACAAGTAACAGTTAATCTTCTCAGGTATTTGTCCTTGAATTAATGTATTTTCTGAACCTACCTAAAGTTTGTGCATATGTTAGCATACTGGTACATCTTATTTTTGAATTTAATCTGCTTGTTCTTTCTCATTTGTTATTGCTGTGTCTTTGAAAGTATTAGCTAGTGCAGAATTGGGTTGGGTGTTTTTGCTTGCCTCATCTTTACAGTCTTGTACCTACTGATTTCATCCAGCCCCATTAAGACTTAAGACTTCATTGAGAAATTAAACTTAACCTTTTTGAAAAATGAGTGAAATGTTTTAGCTTTTGTTCTTTTAGGTCTGGATATGGAAGAAGGAAAAGAAGGTGGGACATGGCTAGGAATCAGTAAGAAAGGCAAGATGGCAGCCCTGACAAACTATATGCAGCCAAAGGTTGACAATAATGCAAAAGGAAGAGGTATGAAGAAATGAGAAAAAGAAAGCATACAGACAAGTCTTTGTCCTAGTAAAATAAAATGATGGTTGCAATATTAATATAAATTTTTAAACCATTTCGTTAGACCACAATGATGTTAACCCATGAGGATGTGTACCTGTGTGAGAAGCTTTACTTGGGCAAGGACATTCTAATCAAACAGGCAAAAGTAAAATGAGATATAGTGCCTAAATTTAAGTTGGTTACACCCAGACAAGAAATGCAGCATTGTTTTTTTCCATAATATTGGTTATAATTAACAGTGGAAACAGGACAAGGTTTGAGTTAGATTTTCTTTGTTTTTTAGGCAACACTAGATTTTTTTAAAAGTGTAAATGTTACTTTTTTTTTTTTTTTTTAATAGGAACATTGCAATTTAGTCCATGCTGAAGATTAGGCTAAAAGCTCATAACAGTTTCCTCTGAGTGATGAATCAGTAGTGAAATTGAAGAAACACTTCTGAAAGCACATCTGTTTTTAAAATAAAAATGGGTTTGTTTGTAGCTGTGTGGGACTGCAGTGGAAATATCTTGCAGGGGGAAAATGTGATGTTATACAGAAACAAATGGACTGTGTCACCTGTATCTCATTGCAGGGTCATACATCAGGGAACTGAGGCAAGACAGGAGGAAGTTTGGCAGGTGGGAGGAGAGGAAGGGCTTATCACGGAAGGCAGAGTTGATAAATGTGACTGCTGTACAACGGAGCTCTTGACTGAGTTGTTTCTCAAAATTAAAATCAGGTTTTTAATATAACCATGATACATACCCTTAAGATTTTAAAGGTTCTTTTCCACTGATATTAATGGTATTGGTAGCAGGAAACTTATGTATGATTACTTCACCAACCCAGCCAGAATAGTGAGTTCCCGTGTCCAAGTTGCTCTATGTACTTCTTTCTTAGGTGCTCTTGTAGCAAACTTCTTGACTTCAGATCTGGACAGCTATTCTTACTTGAAGAACGTTTCAGTAGAAGGACATCTTTACAATGGATTTAACTTAATAGCAGCTGACTTGAAGTAAGTCTACAAAACATCATAGTTTAAAAATTAAAAGAAGAAAGATAACAGCAGTGAAGAACATTTGTGTGTGTGTGTGTATATATATATATATATATATATATAAAACTGCTAGGACAGAAGTTAAACAGAAGCCTATCACAGGCTAAAGCTAGAGTTTGTCTTTTTTTTTTTTCTCTTCCTGCTATTGGCATATAAGGGCCTACTGTTATTCTAGTCATAATGTTGTTTTTCATCTTAAGGTTATCTCATTCTAATCACTGTTGCCTGCAAAGCTATGCAGCTTCTCTAATAGGCCATAATGAATCTTTTTGTCTTTCCCTGAATATTATCTTGTTTTGAAGGTGACAAAACTTTGGCCATATCTTTCTCAAATGTAGACACATCTGTCTAATTATAAACCTCTTTATCCTCATTTCATGAGGCTTTTTCAGCTGTCAGGTTTTTGACTGAACGTTTAGCTTAGGAAACCTACAATAGACATTAAATTTTGATTTGAATGAAAAAAGCCTGCAGTAGAACAGGCCAAGTTGTTAGGACAAGTTGTTCTTGACCATATAGTTCATCCACACAGAATTTATCAACAGTTAAGGTACTGCAACCTCAACATTTGGCTGGCAAGCTGTGACTTATGAGGAAGATCAGTATTAGCAGAAAATAGAAGAGAATCAGAATAGTGATCACTGAAGTGTGGAAGCAGAAACTTGATTTAAATTGAGCTTAAAAAAAGTCTGCTGGCTGCTATTGTCATCACTTTATGCCTTTACCACTTCTCCAGCAAAACTGATATCTGTGTTTGTGAATCAGGGAGGGGATTTAATGCTATTACTGGGGTGAAGTTTATAGTGGCTTTTTGTGTTAGCTCTGCCCCAGAGTTCAGTACTGAAAAGCTGTGAACAGTAGGTGAAAAAAGTAGGCTGAGCTAAATAATAATGGAAAGATGAACTGAACTTTGGAAATATACTCACTTTCAAACTCCCTTGAAAGGTTTCAGTCTCTCTAACAAAAGTTTCCCTTGTTAGACCACAGCAGCTTTCTAATGGAAGTATGTGTAATAGAAAATGCACATCTGGGGGATGTGGAATATGGAAGCAGTAAGATACAGATGTCCTGAATTAGTGACCCCATGGTTTGTACGTATGTCCCATCTTTTTGTTAACTCCAGGGGATCTTATTACTGATTTTCACACTCACAGGAGTCTCAAAACAGATGGTAGGTGATATTCTTTCACTTAAAGCTGTTGAAAAGGAAGGCAGTAGTGACTTCTTATTCAGGATACAATTTTTGACAAGTCTTACCTCATAGCTGTGTTCAAGGGCTTGTTTGGGCAGCTTTCCCCCCCCGCCTTCCTCAATCTCTGCCTTTTGGACCTCTGATGAGGACAGCTCTGAGCTTTTCTCTGGTTGCCCTTCTACAACAGTTACAGGTTTGGAAATCGGGAGAGGGTTTTCAGTGCACTGATCAAGTAGTCTTTGGAATTGTTCTTGTCATAAATAAAAAAACAATTACCTTAATGATTTTGCTTCACTTGCTTAATACATAACATGTTTACAGTGTGATTATAATTGCTACCGATATATTTTTTTAGAGATCCTAAGGGAACTTTTAAATGATCCAAATGATTCTTGGCATTTTGAACACTAGTTTTTACTGCTGTTATGTATATACTGTTCTCTAGCAAATACTTCAGAAACAAGGCATCACAATCAATAGGGGAATGTATAACAGGGCATTTACTTTGTTCTTGTGTCCCTTAAATAAGGGGAGCTGCTTGTCTAGAAAATAAATCAAAAAGTGTTTTTGTTTGGATGATTTTGGATGGAAAGCTTTTAATATTTATGCAAGTATTAACACTATTTATATTTTGAAATACTTGCTGTTTTCTGCAGTTTTCTGTTTCCTTCCACTGATGGTGGTTAGGTGGTTCCGCTGTTGGTTAGATTATAGGATTCAGGAACCTTGAGATATATTGTGCTTTAACTTTGTTTTCTGTTTGTAAACAAACTGCATGCCATTTTGCTGGTTAATTTTGGTTTCAGAACTTGGCACCTGAAAGCTTCTCAAGAAATAGAAGGAAATTTCATTGCTCATAAGATTTATTCTCCCATCTCTAATCAGCAACGTGTTCTTGTATTCATTGCAAAAAAAAAAAAAAACCATGCTGTGCCTATAGTGTATTTAAAAGTAATTTAAAAAAAAGTTCCCGCTGCTTTCATTATACACTGTCTAGATACTTGCAAAACAAATATTCTAGATGGTAAAAAGAAACCCATGACCTTTTCATAAACATGTTTGTGTTTTACTGATGAGTATGAATGTTTTTATTTAACTTGCCATAATTTGAATTGACAAAGTCAACACAAGTGATGTGTGCCTTAGTTGGCTGTCAGAATTTCTTTGAAAAGTAAACTTGTTTGTAGGTGACTGTAACACCCAGTGCTTGGGCCTGATCTTTTTGAAATAAAGTATTTTAAATATGTAACTTTCTTCCTTTGTCTGAAAGAAGGACTGTTTTGATTAATTTTAAAGCTCAAAATCTGTTATTGTTTCTCTTATTTTAAAATTAAATGTGTCTTTATCCAAATAGGAGAAATTATTTATAGAAAAGCCTAGAGAAAAGCCTTCTATTTATAGAAAGCAGAGGTATTAACTTTTCTTTTTATGAAGGATATGGCTAACACTGAGCCTTTTTTCTTTTCTTCCAGGAAGTTGTTATTAAAACTCTCAAAATTCGGATAATGAAGTAATGCAGTTTGTGGTGGCAGGGGGATTCCCAAGGACTTAGTAGCTCAATGTATCACACAAGGCCGCCTGTACCTAAACCACATCCCTAGTTCGTGTGCCACTTGGTTTGGTTTGTGTGCCTTTCCGAAAGGCACAAGAAAAGCCTCATGGGTTTGGGAGGAGGAGAAGGGAGTGAAGGAGAGGAAGGTTTTCTTGTTGCTTTGTATTCTGCCTCTTGCCTTTCTCAGTTTTATGAGTGAATTAGAATTTCCCCTTTTTGACTGGCTTGACAAAGAAGCTGCAGAATGTTTTTCAGAATGCCTCTTGGAGAAGAATATAGCTAGATAAAGAACTGTGGTGCTGGTTATTAAGGTTCAGATACTAACTGAGGTAGCAGATGTTAACTTAAGCACAGCAATTTAACTTCCAGTACAGGATTAATGTTTGCTCTCTATGTAGTCTTATATGCATCAAATCAGGTATGTCTTTACCTCATAGGAAAAAAAGGAACTGAAAATGGCTTCCGTATTTAGTGCTGCTCAATGTAAATTCAATCTTAACTCTGAGCTTATGCTGTTTTCTTTTTATTCAAAGATTATTTACTGTCTCAGGAACGGCAGTTTGGGACTTGCATAGACAATAAATTAAAAACTGGACTAAAGTCCAAGTGTTGGGTGACTAAAATGCTCTTTTCCACTGTAAATAAGTATCTCACTAGAGTGAAATACAGGATTACCTGATCTCATGGCTGTGTTCTAGCAAATAGTGATAGCAGTTGCAGGACTCGGTACTGTGTCAGCAGATGAGATTGAAGCATGTTGAGAGTGAGCCATCTAATGGCAATTCATGGTTTGTTTCCCGCAAGATACCAAATCTTATAGACTTGCTTGACTTTTTTTTCAGTTGACTTGTTTGATGTTTTGCCAATGTCTGGAAGGCTACTTAAAAAAACCCTCTTGTTTGGGGCTGGGGGGAAACCTGCATGCTCTCAAAATAGGTGATGGAAAATGTTGCTTGCTGTAATGAATCACTCTGTATCTTCAGAAGGAAATACTGCTTCTCTACTCATTTAAAGCATACAGATTTTTCTCTGAACTGGACTGTTTTCCATGCACTAATTCTGGATTTTTATTGGGTTTTTAGTGATGTATTGTAAAATTATACATTCTATGTGATAGTGGTTCAGCTAGTATCGTGTTCTGAGGGGAGAGCAACGTACCTGTGGAATCCTGTAGCAACTGTTGGGCAAACATCCTGATGTTTGAAGATTGCGTGAAGCTACAATTACAGAAGCTGATGTTTTCAAGGCGACCTTATTTATATTTTTCAGTACTACCAAAGGAGATGTAATTTGCTACTATGGAAACAGAGGAGAACCGGAACCTGTTTTCCTAAATCCTGGTAGGATGACTTCAGAAAGCTCTGAATATTGCTTTACAGTGTTGTTACTTCAAAGGAGTGTAGCTGTATTTCTCTATTAATTTAGCTTAAATGTGTATTGTCTTTACCACTTTTCCATTACATTCTTAAAAAGTAAGCAAAATGTCCTTAATTTCGTTCAAGAACTTTCTGATTTCACTAAAGAATAATGAACAAGCTCTGTATTGGTATACCCATATGGCAATTAGTGGGGTGTTACCTAAGAAAATATGATGGAAGGACAGAAGTCTGCCTTGAAGAGTGTTATTTTCAAAGGTTTCTAGGCTGGACCGTAGCTCTCCTTTGCCTGCATTGTTAGAGACGTTGAGGCCATGCTTCCATAGAGGCAGCTGGTCTTAAATGGAAGGGAAAGCCCTCCTTGATTTGTCTTCAGGCAGATTGATTTAAAGTATATGAAGTCTAGCTGTTTCTACAAAGCAGTACTCCAGAATTTGTTCCTGAAAAGTCCCCTTAAATGGACAGGGATGCACAGCACACTAAACAGCAAAGCTGCCTGACAACAGTTGCTACAAGGATATGTTGATGGTGATGGCTTATTTTGCTTGCTTAGGTTACCTGGCAAAACGTTATTGCCAATAGGCAAATAGTTACGGTAGCAATTACAGCCTAAATCCCTGGAAACCATTGTTAGGTTTTGTAAAACAGCAAACACAAAACAGATTTTGATCCAGACAGTTAGGACAAGCTCTGGCCGCTTGATTATCTCTCTCTTTCAGACTATATGGAGCTGGGTGGTGGTTCTGCAGAATAGTCGGGCATTTTTTCTTAGGGAGCAGAGATGCAGATTAACGGAGATGTTAAGGATCAGGATTTAGAAAAAGTGAAATGTCTCCTTTATTGCTTCTGGCCATAGCTGTTAAGCTACTGTCCAAAAGAGCACTACATTTAATAGCGATTTTTAAAGCCTTCATACAAATGTGGCAATATTCTTTTAGGACTGTCTTGGAGCATGAAGTCCTGGTGTGTTGTGCAGGTGGAAAAATAGTGCTACTTTAATGGTGTAATGAGAGAGTGCACCACAAAAGACTGCAAAGACTTAAAATTTTGTGCTGTTCTTTAATGTTCAAAATGGAGGTTAAAAGTAATTGCTGCAAATATGGATTGGAATAAAACTGCTGAATACTAGCACAGCGGAATACTTAAGCACAGCCTAATGTTTGATACAGGTCTCTGGTCTAGGATTAGGCCATGTGCTGCTGATAAAAAGATTATCTGGGGAACAATTTGGGTTGCATTCAAATGTATGAAATATGTCCTTAAAACTGCATCACCAGAACATCCTTTCTGAATTGATTTTCTCCATCTGAAAATTATTCAGAATGAATGCAGCTAGAAGTGGTCCATGGAGGACTGGTCTGTGAACACTTTACTATTGCTTTTAAATCTAAAACTTGCCATATAATTGTCCTATTAGAGACTGCTGTTATTCTGGGACATGTAAATCTTGAAAGACCAGGGTTACTTTGAAATAAAACCACTGCCGTCATGATTATATAAGTTATCTTCTGTTTAGGTTATGTGTTGCCCTAATGTTTCTATTAATAACATGCTTTGGAATAAAAACTAGCATCTTTATTTCACCTGTTTGCACATGTGTGCATAACAGTGGTATTAAAAAACCCCAAACCCTAGGATTCAGACAATTTTAGTAATCTTAGAACGTATTTAGACCCGCTTCAGAGATCAGCTTTTGTTTTCCATGTATAGGAATATATGGATTGAGTAATTGTTTGTTGGATACACCATGGAAGAAACTTCAGTATGGGAAGCAGCTTTTCACAGAAGTGATCAAGAGAAGTGAAGACCTTACTAAAGAAAACTTGGTGCAGGAGCTCCTTACAGTGATGAATAATCAAGAGCCGTAAGAACATATTATCAAGAATGTACTTAAAATGCAATGTGACCGGTTAATCTTTAATTTTTGAAGTAGGAAAGCTGACTGTATTTTGGTGATCTAAATGGAAAGTTAGGGGTGTAAAACTGCTGCAGTAACCCCTCTGACCTCAGCATTTCCTCTGTGGGGTGCTGATACCTACTAAATTACAGCAAATGATGCTTGATACACTTCAGTATATGGTAGGTCCTCTTTCTAAGTACCTTCCAAGCTTTCATAGAAATACTGTCAAGAAATGTTAAGGGCTGTCCTAGATATCTTCCAAATAAGCTTGCAGGAAGAAGGGATCTTTGTTCAACACAAAGAAAAGAAAAGAAGAAGCTGGGGTCTAACTAGAAGAATGTTTGCTTACATAGTGTGCCTGAAATAACCTGATCATGAAAGTTTTATGCAAGACCTTAGGGGAAGTAGAATGCAGAAAGGAAGAAGTAACAATGAAGGTGAAAAAACTGCCGAGATAGGAAAAATATTTCTTACAGGGAGACAGAAGTTCAAGACCTTGAAAGACTCTGTGGAAAAGAACTGACAAGTCATTTTACCTTTAGTCTTTTTCATACTTCTGTCTCAAAATTCACACTCTTTTTGTTCTTACCATTGTTATTCACTTAACTTGCAGCTTATTGCAAGAGGGGGGAATGTCTATATTAAATGTATTTTTTTATACAGTCAATTACCAGATCCTGCAATTGAAGACCAAGGGATGGATTACATACGTCCTTTATTAAACAAATATGCAGCTGTATGTGTTCGATGCCCTGGATACGGAACAAGGTAAAACTTCATAGAAAAGTTTATGTGCTGAATCAAAGCATATCTTGCATTATGCTGCTGTAAATTTTGGCTCTCCAGTGCCTGCTTTAAATTACTTCAGATATTAATCAAGCATAATTTAGTAAAGGTTTCCTTATATGATACCGTAGTGTCTTAGATAACTTGGCACTAGCTGCATTATGGTTTATTTGGGAGCTGTAGGCAGCTCCAGTTTGTCCAGGACAAGATAATCTAAATTACAAATCATTTTTACTGTTCCATTTCTAGTCTACTTTTTTGAAGTTACTGTTGTTGTTCACTCATGTTCATTTCTCTTAAACCCCTCCAGAAACTCCCTAAACCAAGTTGTTGCCCATTTCTTATTTCTTTCGCCTTTCTCCTCTATTGGCAACACTGAATTACTTTACGCTGTGAGTGTTGTCATATTATATTAAACTGCAGCAACATTTCATATTTCCACAGGCAGCTTGTCAGCTGCCTTTGAAAGTCCCTTCTGGACTGTCCTTCTGGACTGTCCTGTTTGAAGGAAGGCCAGGGTCTTCCAACTATCACTATATTATCAAACTGAGGTCCTGGTTTCCTAGCAGGTCTGACCACCTCTAATTTTGATCATACCAAAACACAGGAAGCATCAAAAAAAAAAAGCAAACTCAGATCTTTCTAGTTACCTTTTATATCTGATCAGCTACAGAAGAGATTTCTTTTCCAAGAGACGGAATAGTGTCATCTGCATAGCTAGAGACTGCTTTAGGCTTTAATATCTAGGTGTTATTTTCATATATTAAAACCTATTACTCTTGTTCAAAAGAACATATATTTTCATTTTCCCTTAAGTGATGCTGCTGTTCTGAGATTCTAACTTCTTATCCAGGCTGTTCTGCCATAACTGTAAGAAAATTAGAGTAATAGATACATCTTGCATTTAATCCTGAGCAGGTCAAAATTATGGGTTAAGGAGTTGCTGCTCATAGGGAATTTGTGCTTTCAAGGACTGGCAATGATTTTGTCAGCCAGTGCTTGTGTTAGTCAACCTTAGTGTTCCTGTTGTATAGGTGAAAATGGGTAAGCAGGACACTCATTTCTGTATTTCTAAGTTCATGTTTTGGCAAAGAAACCACTGAAAAAATGAGCATCTTGATGAAAATATATGCAAAAAAAATTACTCTTGGATACTGAAGCCTTAAAGTCATAAAGGAACACTTCCTTCTGCTTGCTTTGCAGGTTATAGTGTACTTATTTCAAAGGATATAGAGTTATTCCTGTACTAACTTGGAAGAAATACTTATATTTTACTAGTGCGCTAACAATATATTTCAAATCTTTCCTGCTGTTAAAACTGTATACTCACACTCTTAGGCTAACTTTCAGTGTTCATTAGGCCTCACAATACTGTTAGGAAGCTGGGCCTTTTTTTATGTGTGAAAAACACCAATGACTTGGAGGCTGCCAAGTCAGGATGGCAGGAAACTCCCACTTCCTGTCAGCTGGCAATGGATTTTCTACATAAGCTGCCATTTTCCTATGATCAATTAAATTTGAAGTCAGAAACAGTGGTAGACATGCATGAATGGAATCTGCTTTTCATGGAGGTAATTTCCTGTTTAGAAGTTACATCCTAAACAGAAGTTTGTGTTATCACATTGGTGTCCTGTGGTAGCAGTGATGTTTAAATCTTGATGGCCTTGAAGTTACAGGAGAGATGAAGATGGAATTTTGTTGTAAATAATCATGAGTTTGTGCGTGCCATCAGGTAAAACTTAAATTCATGCTGTGTGACTTGAATGCCTTTGGCACTAACAAAAATTTAACCTTTTTATCATACTTTTTGTAGGCATGCAGTTTTATATTTGGCTTTCCTGAAGTGAAACAGGAAAAGAGCAGTGGAGTGAGAGCAAGAGCCTGAAAGTGCCCATTTGCAATTGCCTGGATGATTTCTACCCTGCTTAGCACAGTGATGCAGTCAAGAGCAATGAGTTAATGTCAGGGTGATGTTGCAGGACTCTAGAAACCTGTGTGACAGGTTTAACCTTCTCCCTTCATGTTGTTTCAGGACCAACACGGTCATTCTCATTGATGCAGAAGGAGAGGTTACTTTCACAGAGCGCACCATGATCAATGCCGATGTCGACCAGTGGAAAACAAGCTCCTACGAGTTCAAGCTACAGATTTAACAACTTTGAATGGATTGTAATAAAAGCGATGAGAGAACAAGCCATTATACTCCCATACATGTTTTGTGCCAGGCTCCAGAAGCAAGAAAGAGCAAGGAAAACAAAAGTTTATTGAAATCAGTAGCACACCCTATCAGGTTCCCAAATACTTTGGGTAAAACCAAGAAGGAAACTGTTCCATAGTTACTTTAGTTTAAAAAAAAAAAAAAAAAATACTTCTGAATATGCAATTTTTTGATTTAGCTTCCTAGCTCAAAATCATAAATACTAATGAAAATTATCAGTATTGATACTTCTGGGCCTGATTCAGCTGCATTCTTGCATATCATTAATTTCTTTTTACTTCAGCTGCAGATGAAGATACAGAATGTATTCCTTCTAAAAATTACTGACTTTGCTTTTGCAAATAGGAAATCAGATGGACAATTCTATACAGCCCTTTAATTACTTTGTCTGCTGAAACAACCATGTAATATGATGCCTTGATCAGTGTTGAGAAGTCATGGGGGGAAGAAGGGTCAGCCCCCAAGGCAAGGCCATTTCTGCCCAAGACAGAAGCCTTTGCTCATCTGTCTCTAAAGTCATTTCAAAGAGAATCTTGAGCACTTCCCAGGTCATAGGAGGGAAAAGTTATTTGCTGCTTTTGTTCTGTCTAAAGGTTTGACGAGACATTTGCTTTCCCTCCAAAATACAGTTTGAGGTTTGTAAAGCTGATGCTTAAGTGCAGTAACTGAATGTATGTTCTTTGGGGTATTAAATGCTTTAACACTTAACTCTTAAGCTATGCCATGGTGCAGTGTTTTGCCTTGGGGAAGAGAAAGATTCCTTTTTTCCTGTAAATAGTACAGCAACATATTTTGTTCCACAATTTCATATCTTCTCTCAAATCAAATTTAAGTTCAGTCTGTTCAGTTTTATTCAGTAGAAACTAAACAATTATGGAAATAGATTGGTTTATTTTTGAAGGGAATAAAGTGATCTATATTGTGACACTTTGTTTTCTGGTAGTCTAACTAGCAATGTTAACTTTCTTTTTTCTTTCCCAGCAGGCAGAGGAGGACTAGTTATGTATTTGTAAAGAGAAATTGAATATAAAGTCTGCATAACAGGCTTTTTCCATAAGTGTGCAACTTTGGCTTTATTTCTTTATTGGTATAATACATCAAAGCTGGAGCGATGGCTCTTACTTTTAGTAAAAGAGGTTTGTTGTAAAGTTAAATTGTTGGTGGAAAAAAGTTGGGTATTAGATGCACTTCCTATGTTCCAATAACTATGAATTATAAAACCATTTCAATGCATGCTTTTAAAAGTTATTTAATGCTAGTGGTAGATGATAGACTGTAGCTAATATCAAAGGATCCTAACCTAAGTTGTTTTGCTGCTGCTGTTCTATTCTGACTTATTTTGAGTGCTAAATCTTAAAATGGTAATAATTGTATAGTTATTTTCTGTCCTACTTAGTGAATATATTTTTCTACAGTTCTCTGATTACGAAGTAATGATTATGAAGTAGCATCCTACTGGATGCAGTGTACAAAGATGTGCAGCTTCTTCTGTATTCAAGTCTGTTCCAGCCCCCTTGCTCCTTGGACTTCCCGGTGAAGTAAGGGAATACTGCGAAAGGCCATTCCCGGGCTTTGAAGTGCCAGGTGATACCAAAGCACTGTCCACCAATGATTTTTTATCTATTGAAATAACTTGTAGATACCAGGACTACTTCCATGTCTAGTTACAGGCACCTAAGTGCTTTTTTGATTCAGGACTATATAAATTATTTTTTGACCACCTTGATTCTAAGACTGTTAATACAGGGATGTGCCTGGTTTAAAAACAGGAAATAATCTCTTGTGTCTTTACACTGTTTGTATGAATAAAAAAAGCTGTTAATGAGTTGCAAAGAAAAAGCTATTGCTGTCTTCAATTTGAGTTTGACAAGTGCATATTTAAACATAAAACTCAGCTTTAATTTGCTCAGTTTGCCTATCAAGCTTTTTGTATCTTAATAAAAAATGCCAGTGTACATTTGAACAAAACATACTACTTACTTGTCATTTAGGTAATATGCTTTAAGATGCTTATATGTTCTTTCATATTGAAACCATTTATAAACCTTGGTTTTTACAGTAGTCCTGCACCCATTAATATTTATCCTCATCTTTATACACAAAAGGGAAGCAAGTCAGACCTTACATGTGAAAACATCTGATTCTAGTGTTCTGTATTGAAATCAGAACTCTTAAATCTAGGATTTGTTCTTCCCTCCCCAAGCAAACAAAAAACCCTAAAGTACCCAAACCTCTAAACTTCTCTTATGTCAGAACATAGGAAATATCACTTAACAGAATCCCGGAAGGATTGAGGTTGGAAAGGACCTCTGGAGCTCTAGTCCAACCCCCCTGCTCCAGAGCATGGGGCTCATGGTGGCATCCACGTGGGTTTTGAGTATCTCCAAAGACAGACATTCAAATATAGACTTACTGTAGTAAGTATCAATTAAGTGCACTAATTTCTTTGAAGCTTAGGAGTGTTTCACTGTGTCTTCAGAAGGACCCAGATGAGGGCTTCAGTTGTAGTTGCAAGTTGTTATCATTTCTCTTAGAAATAATCAAGTATAAAATGGTGCATAAGCTCTGTTTGCTGTTACAATTATAGTTGCCATGGATCCACTGGAAAAAATCAGTTGTAGCTAATATTAAGGAAACTGTTCTATTTTTATAGAGACATTTTAAAAAGTAAAAGGGAATTTTAAATATTAACTTTTAAAAACTATAAAGGAAGCTATGACATTTTAGTAAGCTTGATCATATAGAATATGCCTTCAAAATTCTAAATTTGCAAGGGCTTTTCTCCTGACTTCACTGTTTTTTTTTTCTCTCCCTGTTTAAAAAGGTAGTGGAGAAGTTCTAAAATACTTGTAACCATTTAACTCCACCTTTTGTTTGAAGCTATTTCATAATTGTTATTTACATGTGTCTTCAATGCTAGAATCGGAAGTCATTCTGAGCAGTGTTTGTCACAGCAGTTAATTGTGCATTTGTGTAGATGTGAATGTAAATGTCTGTACCTTTGTGAGGTTAAAATGCTCCTGATCACAAAAGATCAGAAATGAAAGTTTTGCAATGACTTAAGCTTTTGGTATTTATTTACTTTGAGTCCTGTATGTTTCTTTAAAATAAGTTTCATAATAAATACACTTTAAAAGTACTTTAAGGTGTTTAGGTTGCCAAGAAAGCACAAAAAATCACATCAGAGATTCAGCAGATAATGTGACAGAGCAAAAGCAGTGCGTTCTTAGTGGCAAGCAAACTGCCTTACAAAATGCTTTTGAAGAGAGAGAATCCAAGTTCTGTAAGAACTAAGTACCCTGGGAATTGGTTGTGGACATGTAGTTGTCCTGTCTTACTGTTCTTAGTAGTTTTACCAAAAGAAAAACTTGGTCCGGAGAAAGAACTAGTCTTGTAGACTTCTTAGTATGATCAGGATTTAGCTGATTATTTATTATTAAAAGTTGCATGTACCAAACTGAGTATCGAGATAAAATACTAAAAGGACTTTGAATATTGCTTTTATGTTATCATAAGGAAATAAGTCTGTTCAAATTGAGTCCTTGAAATACAAAGCAATAATAAGACTTGATAGTAAGACAATAATAATAGCTTGAATAATATGCATTTATGGCTTAAACTTCCTTATTTTTACGGAACACTAACCAGTAGGAGTTAGTTCCGTATCATCTGGAGTCATGCAACAAGAGGTTGCAGGAGTTCTGACTGACTTTGTGCAGAGAAGTCTTAAGCTTTTGAGAAGTTAGGAAATGCTCTTGAATTTATGAAAATAGGATCTGTATTGTAATCAACTGGAGAAGCAATTAGAATTAACAGAGTTACACAACCCATCAATGTGAGCCATGCTGTGAAATTTAAGTTGAGCAGAGTGAAGAAAATGTTGAATATAGCTCACCAATGTGAATATATTAAGCTACTATCTCTGGAATATTCTGTATCAAGAACTATATCTGAAAAAGCACTATCACATTAAATTACTCAAATCTACCCTATCTCTTAAAATAAGAGATAAGGACTGAACATAGCACTAAAGATTATGCATGAGGGGAAAAAAATGTTTAATGCAAGCTTTGATATTAAGTAGGCTAGGCAAGAATTAGAACAGTCAGACAGTCTTTTCAGACAGTCTTAGGCTGTCTTCGTGAAGGAGTAAAATACTAGAGATTCACATAAAATTTTTGGTGCCTATGTACTAGAAAGATAAATGGAGAAAAACAAATGCAAATTAAGAACAAATCAGTAGTTGCAGAAATTAGGTGGGGGGAAAAAAGGCCTAACTTAATTTAGCAGAGAACAAATATAACCTGGTACATTAAAACATCTTCTGAGGATGAAGCTTGAGTGGGAATGGAGTGGCTTTTTACAAGTAGACAAAGAGGGATAGTGCACAGCTCTGGACAATAGCAGGAATACTTTAGAGATTTGTATTCTAAACATGAAGTGTTTATTACACTTAGTGAAGTGTCATAAAGTGTTAACTTACAGCTACTAGAGTAACTACTATTATGTTATTGAAAATTGGCAAACAATTCAGATTAATCTTTAAAATTGGGTATCTCTCCTAATTTACTTTGCATTCAACTGTGCCGCAGACTCCCTGTAGGTAAGAGTTCTTCAGTGTATAGCTGGGGACTGTGTGCTTTAAGTGGTTTCAACACAAGACATGGCAACAAAGGTAAAAATAAGGAGGACTGCATAGCTGGGGAATTCCTATTACTGACTTCAATTAAGGCATAATGTTTAAAAGCTGAGGTAAAAAAATAATAATCTTTGTCTTTGATAAAATTACACTGTTTATTAATATTGTTTATTTCATTTCCAGACAATTATTGTCATGTTTTCTTTTTTAAATATTTATTAAATATCAGCCTGACTTATCACAATATTTCTTCTTACTAAGTATTTAAGTTTTGGTGGCAGAACTTTGATGTTTTTGTTAAAATATAATAAACATGCAGGTGAAGCCCTAATTTCTCTCCTAAAGACTTTGATCCAGGAATGATATTCATTAATGTATTCTTGCAATAGTCCTTCCCCGGGTTCCCCCCAACCCCTCCCTACCTGATAACTTTCTCTGAAGCTAAAATGATTAGATGGCCATGGGATCCGGACTTAATTAAATTATTTTCAATAGCATAGAAATAGCTGTTGTGGGAGTAATTTACATAGGATGCATCTTACCCACTAAAATAAATGTGAAATGTAAAGCTGTACTTCAGGGGTCTAATGATACTACTGTGTGCTTGATCTATGTAATTGCAATTATGTATTAGTGACTCGGGAAAGAACTTAAAAATATGTATAAGCCAGCTTTTAAGTGAGCTCTTGCAAGCATTCTTTGTCCACATTCAACTTGCTCTGAATTAATGAGACTTCAGTATATTTATATATACATATATATGTATATTGTAAGTGCAGCTGCATGTGGACTGTGTTCCTGACTCGCATGAGTGCCAGCATAGGCCTTGGGAGAGGACTTTCTTGGCTGTATTTCACAGCAATTTTGTGGAATAACAAATGTGCATTACCATGCAGGCTTGAATTGTCATCTGTGTAATGACTTGCAAGAAAAACTGAGAGCTGACAGAAGTCAGTGTTGGAGAAATTTAGGAAAATTAATGAATGAAATGAAAAAATTAAAGTAAATGTAGTTGTCAATGGAGAACTGCTATAACTCCTGAAAAGTAACCAGGTTTGACTTGCGACTTAGAGTAACATGTGTGATCCGGTTTCACTGTGAAGGTTTTGTAAGATTGAGGAGCCTTTTGATATCTTGGTATTGCCCAAGAACTGAATCGAGATCAACCGAGTTGCACAGGTGTCAATGCAATCTGGAGTTTTTAAGAAATGTCATGATCACAGAGTTTCATCTTCTGTTATTGTCTTGCCCTTGCACAAGCCCCATGATCACACTGCAGCTGCAGCCACGTGGTAGATGTTTGGTTCGTGCAGTGGCTGAGCTGATGATTATAGCGGCTTGCCCAAGGTCACTTGGACTGTATGGCGGGCAGGAACTGGGATCTTCTGGGGTGCACCCAGGTGCATTTACCACAGGAACATTCCATACACAAAATGCTTTGAATGTAATGAGACAGTAATTCACGTGGGAAGGAACCCTGCGGTCATTAATATTCGTAGGAATTAGGAAACATCTTGTGGGCAGCCAGAGGGAGGAACTGTGGTTTTTATCTGACCTCTTAGTCACCACATCTCACTTTAATAATGTTTTCTTAAAACTAACAAACAAAACAGGTATATAGCAAACTATAACCAGTCAGCTAAATTTCTACAATGCAAAGATGAGATGTTAGATGTGGTTCTATAGACACCATGGGTTTAAAGCTATACAATTTATTTTGCTTAGATCTCCAGGGGTGCAAGACAGTGCAAGGAATTCCCCAGTAGCCCAGAGCCAAAGGATCTGTCATCTTTGATTATCTTCTGTAGCAATCAACCACCCCTTTGATGTTAGAAAACTCATCTGAGCTTGCATGCAGTCCCATTGACATCTTTGCCTGGGACATGAGGACCAATAGAGGTTAGATGAGAAAGGCAGATTTAAAAAACGTTTTGGAAAAGGCCTGATTTGGTGCGAACAGATTTATTTCCCTTTTTCCTACTCAAATTGTTTTGAATCATTGAGGTCTAATTTGGTGTGAGCAGATTTAAGTTTCCTTTTTTCCTACTCGAAATGTTTCCAGTCATTGCTATTACCATAGCCAATGGGTAATGGCAGTGCCCGGTTTTCTGTCTAAGACCTGTCGACTCCTGTTAGAACTTTTATGGATTTATCATTCTCTGGTAAATAAGACTTGCTGCACTTCAAAATGAGGAGAAAAATCCCAGCCCTACTGATGTCACATGCTTTAACTATAAGCATTTAACTTCACTGTCTGCATGGGGAATCTAAGCTTGCTTAATATAATCAATGTGAAGGCTTATCTAGTGCCCTGAACCTGCTTCTCTTTATGGGCAAACGAAATGAGATGCCTGAAGTAGGATGTCGTGATCCTTCTGAGGATTTGTGAATAAAGTCTGTGTTATAATGCTTCCACAGGGAGGTGAGCGTTTAATTTGATATGTGCAGAATTCAGACCAGATCCAAATTAGATAAAGTCATCTCAGGTGCCTCTGTGGCACATAAATTATTCCTCAGACTTGCCCTTGGAGCCTGAGAGAAATCTCAGCGAACTCACTGGAAAGAATCTTGTTGGGTACTGATGTAGCTTGAATTATGCCCCTAATAACCATTAAACATCATAAAACTATGCTGTACTTTCACCATTCCTATATAGGTATTTTTCATTAATTCCTTTGGTTTGTGGGTTATAATTTTAATTGTATTTTACTTAATTTTCTCTGCTGGAGAGCTGAGTTCTGATGTACATGGCTTTATCTGGAATGCTCTTTGGAAGCACAGAAACCTCCATCATTTCCTCGGTCATTCCCAAGGCCGTTCTGGGCCTCGATGTGCCTCTCCATATGCCAAGGTGCCAGGGAAACTCTATGCAGAACTATTTCTCTGCTGAAGTTCAAAGGTTTTCGTGGAGCTGCAAAAATTGAACTAGCCTGGAATCACCTTCTCTCTTTCCCTGTCCAAGGCTGCTGAAATGTGAGTACTGAATATGACAAATTACTTAAATAGCACTCATTAAAATGTTGTCTGTTTTTAATAATATTCCTGGGGAGGATTTTTGGTTTTTTTGGGTGGGTTTATGTACATCTGGATCTTTGAGCACAAACTAACACACTGCAGTTTTCAGAGTGACTCAGCTCTGTTAATCGGGTCATTACAGCTTCCATGAGGTTAAAAACGCATTTTGTGAAACACATGCACATCAGTTTCATACCTCATATATCTTATATTATGATTAGTAAAGTGTCTGGAAGGATAGGTTATTGATTTGTGCACTTTTCACAACTTCAAGTAGTGAAATATATTGTGGTAAAGTAAAATTATGTTGCAAAAAAAGTAACTATTGCAGAATGAGCAAAATTTCAC
>NW_010588356.1:8950-27559 GCF_000705375.1 Tinamus guttatus | reverse complement strand
CTTCCAACCTTGAGCATTCTATTCTATGATTCTATGATCTGTACCGATAATCATCCCTCCCCAGAACCCACCAACTTGTGGAAAATATGAATTGATTCTGACTGGGCTTCTTTGCATTCATTTTGATTTTGTGGAGATGCGGAAACTTCTCATGCTTACATGAGCAACCAGGCTGGGGTGTATGGTCAGATACCCTTTGGGCAGGAGGTGCCACACAATCCCTGCAAAGCACTCAAGGGCTCTCTGGGCTACTGGGCGGCACAGGGAGTTTTCCCAAGCACCAAAACTTCGTTATCTCACGCTGTTAATTCGTCAGGACTGTCCCTGGGGTGTTTTTGGCCCAGCCACGGTGGAGAACAAGCACAGGTGAGAGTGCTCTCCAAAGCCACTTTGCATGTACTCGCCCTATTCTGGATGCCAGGTGTGTTTAATAATAGACATGAGTGCTCTTCTGTGTTATCAAGGAAGAGTCCTAAACACTTCTAACTCATCAGCACAGATGTAGTCTAATTGCTTGGGACAGACACTGTAGAGGCAAACCAGTTTAGGACCTAAGAAGTGCATTACAGGATGTCCTCTGCTGAACTAGAAGGCAGGTCAGACCTTCTTTAACACTAAGTTCATAGAATGGTTGAGGTTCGAAGGGACCTCTAGAGATCATCTAGTCCAACACCTCTGCCACGTGCTCTAGGTGACCCTGCATGTGCATAGGACCATGTCCAAGTGGGCCTTGAAGATCTCCAGAGAAGGAGATTCCACAACCTTTCTTGGCAACCTGTTGGGAGAAACCTGGGATCTTGGGATTTATAAGTTCATGATTTGCATCCAAATTCATTTTATTTTCTAAGTCTGCACACCACAAAAATAGGATCATCTTTCTTCTGCATCTCCAGCTCCCCCTCATTTCCTAGAAGTTACTGAAAGGGAAAATATTTTTTGACCTTCTATTTCCAGCATCAGATATTCTCATCCAAGAGAATGGGGCTTTCTTTACGGAAATGCACAATTTTCTTTTCCTTCCAAAACAGAAAGCTTTAAAATCACTCAAACAACGGGTGCTTCTCTCCACTCTTCCTCATCCCTACTCAAAATCAAAGACTTTGCTCTCCTACTGTGGTCTGAACATTGAGACTCCTGATATCAACAGCCTCCTCTCAGCCTACCGGCTCCTTCCCAGCTTGCTAGGCAGACACCACGACCAAGCCTTTTACCCAACAAATTGCTCTCAAAACTGTATCAAAGAGTTTCCTATTTGCAACAGCCTCACAAGGGGAATGCAAATAAAGCATTATATAAGATTCTCCCATTAGGTCTTTTCAGAAAAAAATAAAAATCCAAACATAAAAAGATGCAAAATGATTCCATTATCACAGCATTCCTCATTTTTCTTGGCATTCTGGTGCACAGAGGGTATTGGACACGTATCGGTGGGAGTGGGTTTTACCCCAGGGCTTGCAGAGCACTAAGGGATTTTCCAAGGGAAATGCAGCAAACAGGAGACCTTTCCGCTCCCCCCGAGAAACAAAGGGAATGCAAGATGAACACAGTACAATTATATGATTGGGGTTCTCTTAGCAAACCAAGGGCTTGTGAAATGTTTGCCAGGGATGACCAGCATGGTCCCTTCTTCCCCACAAACCACCCTTTACTAGTCACCTGTCCAAAGAACCGGAAAGATGAGAATTAAAGGTTTCCGGGGAAGTTTTCTCCACTCATGAGCAACTTTGCACCGGCTGCACAAAGTTCAGAGTGCTGCCCTATGGGCAGTGACCCCCATTCAGCCTCTCACTGTAGCCAACAGCAGGTATCTAAACAAGGAGCATAAGAAACGGGGTGAGCATGGGGTGATCTTTCCTGGAGACACCTGAGAGCTACAGAAAACCTGCAATGTAGCAACACCCTGGACTGGAAGTTGCATCAAGACATGTAATTACCCATAAGTAGGCCCATTATCCAGGAACGCCTCTCATCCCCTTTGGAATCCACTTACACAACATCCCGTGGATGTTTATGTGCACACACAATATATACACACATATAAGCATTTTTATGTATGTAATACACCTCTATGCTGCTTCCTTTCACTTGCAGTAACTAGACAGTTCCATGGAGTCCATCCCAATTCTTGCTTTGAAGGAACAATGGAGAATTGCTCCCCATTTCCCTTCTCCCTCAGCATGCAGGATCTCATGTGTCTCCATCCTAACTGGAAGGCCTCCCTGTCTCTCCATAGAAGATGCCCCTTTGCCATCTCCAGCGAGGGGAATATCATGGTCACTGCACACAGAGATAAGCAATCCCCATTTTTGCAGTAGCTGGAACCAATAAAAATTTTACATCCAAGTATTTCTCAGCTCAACTGGTACTTCTTGAGCAACAAGCAATATAGAAATTGCAAAAGGAAATAAGATAGGAAAATTGAAAATTCCCTTTTCCAACAAAACCTCTCAAAAATCCATTCAAAATTGTGACCAAAAAAAGCTTAACAGCCTCCTTTAGGAAATAATCACCAAGTTTTTGTCCCTAGCGTGTTTGAACGGTAAATCATAATTTACACTTAAGACAAATATCTTTTTAATGAATTACTTTTTTGCTTAAAGCTACCAATTGAAAAAAAATCACTGGCCAGAAACAATAATAAACAAACTAATTCACCCCAGAAGCGTTTCAGTCGCATATCAGCAAGGGAAACAAAGCAGTGCTGGGCAGAAGCACCAGAGCTCGCAGCTCCTCTTGGCACCAAGGAGAATTTGTAATTCGCTGCTCAAGGAAGCCGGGCATGGACAAAGCTGATTGATTGATTATAAGCTCTGCTGCAGGCTGGGAGAGAACCCAATCACTAGGAAAATAGATCAGCAAGCACAGCCTGAACATGTGTGAGTGTTATTTGTATATACAAAACAAGCTCCCTGGTGGAAGGGATCAAAAAGGTCCAACAGCCAGGAAAAAATTACATAAAATGGAACAAAGAAAAAGACTGAGGCACAAGGCAGATGAAAGCTGTTGGGACTGCACCGAGCCAAGTCAGAAATGCATTGCTGCTGCTGCTCGGCCTCAGCCTCCTCCTGCGGCACAAATCTGCCAGAAGCCCTTGTGCTGGCATGTCAGCTGAGCCCAGCAAGCCAAGCGCTGCCCGGCTGCCGCAGGCTCAGGACATGGACCAGAGACGTTCTTCAGCGGGGAAAAAAGCAATCCTGTCAACATCCTCAACGCCCCGCGGGGGCTGATAGAAATCACACATCTCTGATGTGAATTTGAAGCACGCAGCCAAGTCCGCAGGAAGCAGGAGGCAGGGAAGCATGCGGAGGATTCACTGCCGCGTGTGTCAGAGCGGCCGGAAGACAGCAGATCAAAGCTGGAATACACTGAATCCGCAGTTATGCTGCCGGTGGAGGCTGGTCTGAGGCGGCGTCTTTGCACTGTGCACATCCTCCAAGGCGATGAGATCTCTCACTCTTGTCTCCATTATGCAGAGGTGTCTGTATATAAAAATACATCTTCCTTTCCTAAGCGCTCTCAGCTCCCTTAGGGCAAGGTACACAGCACACAGGAGAAAGGTGAATTTCTGTCCCACAGCTAAGCGGTTTTCAGTGCTCTTTGCTTGAATCTGCTCTGCTCAGGAAAAGCTGCGCCCAGGATCAGGCAGGGAAATGGAATACGGATTGCTCTGAAGCTGCAGGTTCCTGTGCAGGGGTATGGAGAAGCAGGGTCTGTGACGGTGAGCCAGAGACCTTGATTTAGGGTTAAACACCACTTATATGGCTTCCAAGCCCGGAGCAGCCCCTGCCCTGCCCGGCAGCACACGGAGCCCAGCAACCCAACCAGCCAATCAGGCAGGTGATCATGCATCCACCACGCGCGAGGCCGCCTAATGAGCTGCCTGGTCGCAGCTCCCACCTCTCCTGCTCAGCTCCCCCATCTGCCGAGGAGACACTGCCCCTCATGGGCCCCAGATTGACTGCAACATTCCCGCACACCCAGGCTCTCTGCTTGCTCTATGGTTTCAAAAAGTGGAGAAATCACTTGCCTTAACCACCTTCCCTAGGAGATACACCCAGCAACCACGAAAACAGGTCCACTTCGTCCTTATTTACTCCTTTCTATGAGCTCTCTCTCCCCCTCTCTCTGCATGCATTTATTAGAGCTCCCTGCATGCTCTCACATCTCCCTGCTTTCTCTCCTGAGGCTGCAGTTCCTCCTTCAGTCTTCATCACACTCTTCACCCAGCTGTGCCTCTCTTCCCACCTTCCTTGTCCTTGGTGGAAGGGTCTTTCTTAGCATCTCTGTGTTTCAACTCATCCAGGGTCACCTCCCTGGAGCAAGAAGCAGAGCCCAGGAGTGTCCCAGGGCCAGACTCCACAACTCACACGCCAGGACACTGCAGTTCATAGCATGGGACCTCCAGCTGGCAGAGAAACAGCTCCACATTTAGTAATTAAGAAAGTAGGTCTTATCCTATGGGTTTTATTCTCCTCACTTGTTCCAACTCAGCTTTGATGCTGCAAATTGCTCCCTCGCACAGGTTGCAGCAAAAAGCTGTTCAGGACTGACGAGAATGCTCTGCGTTTTATTATTATTATTATTACGGAGAAATAAGCTTCTGGTCAAAGCAACGTGCATGCCAGGTCAAAGCAATGTGCATGCCAGGAAGTTCTCCGGCTCCCATGGTTTCAGTGGGGGGCAGTTTTCCATGACAGACTGAAGGGAAAAGGTCTCTTGCTGCACATTTGCATCAGACTGCGACTCAAGAAGAGCAATGACTCAGAACATGAACTCAGGATGCACCAGGAGAGAAATCTGCTCCTTGTGCCCAGCTTCCCTTCACACCAAGCGATGCTCCTCAGCTCTGAAATGGATTTGGTAGCTCAATAAATATTTCTCCTCT
The DNA here is from genome assembly GCF_000705375.1 of Tinamus guttatus. The sequence goes on along the minus strand of NW_010588356.1, from coordinate 22,674 downwards.
CTATTTTCCAGCATGTGGAGCACTAGAAATCTAGAAAAGCTTCCTGTTGGCACTTGATGAAATATTGATATGCAAAGGCTAAGTGGTTAAAAAAAAAAAGTACACATAAAAGGGTACACAAAAGCAGCAAAAGATGAAGATGCAACCAGATGCAAGCCATTACAGCCCAGAAGTCCTGCTTCTCACAAGTGCAAATCAGAAACCTCCATGCTTTGCTTTCACTAAGCCTAAATATCCCTCTTGGCCTCCTTGAGAAGGAATTGCGGAATTGCCCAGCAGGTCTCCATCCTGGAAAGCTGCCGTGCTCCTGGGTGACACAGTAAAGCTACAGAACCAAGGCTTCGGTGAGCAAGAGCTAAACACAAGCCCTACCTGGTTGTGTTCGTGAGATGAGGAGCCCTTCCCTCTCGACGAGGAACAGCTGCCATCCAGGTGCTCACTAACAGCCGCCGTACACTGCAAAAGGGATAGAAAGGATCGTGTGAAAGAAGAGCCAGGGCAGGGAGGCTGCTGGGTCGGCTGCTCTCGGAGACCACAGGAGCCACTGTGTCCATGGGAGCCCCCTGCGGGAAACAAGGGCAGATCTCTACGGCTTTGGCTCTCAAATGGTCCAAGGGGGAGAGGGAAGGGTCACAAACAACTGCAAGAAACCAAAAAAGAAGCTCTTGCCACTGAAAGCTTCACATGGTGATGCAAACATCTCCGGGGAGAAGCTGGCCGGCCCGCCACCAGCAGCAGCAGGTCATCTCTGCCCTAGGCATCCTAGGGAAACCTTCTTGTACAAACATCCCCAGTATTTCCTTGCAGGCTCCAACAGCATTTTTAATATATTAGGGTTAGCATGGCCAGCTCAGCGTGTCCCAGATCCAGCTTGATTACTGCTTCCCATGGAATTCTGCACAGTTTCTGCATCTCCCCACCCTGTCTGGTTAATAACAGATATTGGTCCCAAGCTGCCAGGATCATGCAGCAGAACAGGCAAGACCAAAAACCATAGCCCTCAATGGCACATTCTGCCTGTTTTGATTACATCTCTGCAGCTCACGCTGGCTTCCTGTCACGATGAAGGAAGCAAATGTTGTGGGATTTTCTGGCTCTACAGGACGACAGGCTGCTGAGTCTCCCAGGAGAGTGCAGCACATTGAAGAGGAGAACTGCTGAAAACAACCTACGACTTCTTCCAAAGTTTGATAGCAAGGTGCATGCATCAAAATAATTCTGTTTGGGGTCATGCCATCTAATCCAAAGTTCATTTTTTTTTCTCCTCCCAAAGATGAGGTAGATAGAACATTTTCAACCACTCCATTACTTAACTTTTCTTGCTAGAACTGCTTCACCAAGCGTTTCACAGAGTCACTGCTTGGGCGATGCTACGAAGAATAAATGAAAAATTGATTCCATATAAACAGCAGCCAACAGAGCTAACAGAGCTTGTGCTAACTTCATTAGAGCTCATGCACTAAACCACAGACAGTTTCAGGAATTTCTGTCTGAGCTAAATGTTGCCTATGAAGATATTCTGTACCACACAGAAGTCCGTTGGCTGAGTCGAGGGAGAGTTTTGAAATGATTTTATGACTTACTTCCACAGGTTTATGATTTTATGCTTTCTAAAAACAAGGAAGTACCAGAGCTCAAAGATGCAGAATGGAAATGGCACCTTGCGTTTCTGACAGATGTAACAGAGCTACTCAACAATTTCAATGTCCAACTTCAAGGAAAGGGGAAGCTCATCTGTGATATGTGTTCACATGTGAAAGCATTTCAAGTCAAATTAGACCTGCTCATTAACCAAGTAAAGGAGGAAAACTCCTGCCATCTCCCCACAACTCAAAACCTGTCTGCAGAAAAACCAGCAGTTGCATTCCCAAACAAAACATGTACGGATGTACTAGAAATGTTGCAAAAGGAGTTTCAAATTAGATTTAAAGAGCTTCGTCTCCATGAACAGGACATACAGCTTTTCCGGAACCCATTTTCTGTTGACATTGAAACTGTTGATCCGATTTACCAAATGGAATTGGCCGAACTACAGACTTGTGACTCGCTGAAAGATGCATTCAAATCAAGCAGCCTTACTAATTTCTATGCATCTCTCCCCTCAGAGACATATCATAATCTCAGGAACCATGCACTCAAAATTGCAACCGTCTTTGGCAGCACCTATGTCTGTGAGCAGACTTTTTCCCGAATGAAACATCTGAAATCTCCAATCAGATCCAGACTAACTGATGAACGCTTGCATCACTTGCTACGACTAGCAGTGACAAATATGGAACCTAACATTGATCATCTCATCAGCCAAAAGCGGGCCCATAGTTCACATTGAAATATTATTTGTTTTTGTTGATTACAATTGTTCTTCATTTTAAATATTGCATTCTTTTTCCTGTTTTTTTTTTGTGCACTACTACAAATAAAATATGTGCAGTGTGCATAGGAATTTGTTCATTTTTTTCCAAACTATAGTCCGGCCCCCGACAGTGTCTGAGGGACAGTGAACCGGCCCCCTGTTTAAAAAGTTTGAGGACCCCTGCCTTAAAACAATTTGCCACCCAGAATTAAGCCTCTTCTGATTTGGGAAGTGGTTGTAAAACTTTGCCTACTAATTTATTTCCAATTTAACTGCACTTCTCAACTTGGCACATTAAAGCAAGCAGCACTTGCCTGTTTGACCTGAAGCCCCTCCAGAACATCACTTCACAGTCATTTTCAGCCTTAGGTTAAAAAATGAACTATGAAGAACTCTGGATTACTTGATTTTTACATATATTTTCTCCTGTTTCTAATGGCTTTGATCCTCAATTTGTAAAGACCTCTTTTCAGCAAACTCTATTCTTAAAAAGGTTCTTTTGGGGGTTAATTTCTTTGGGCAGAGCTACTATAAAACAGGTCCAAAGCTCTGGATCAGATCCTCAGCTACAGCAAATCTGCATAGCTCAGATAAATCAGCTAAGTGCTACTTATATCAGATAAGCAGCAGATCTTTCCTATCTCTCTTAAGCAAGTTTCTGTGTGACCGACTATGGAACATTTGCTTTTATGATCTCCAATGCCATCGCATTTGGAAATATGGTGCAGTAGAAGGGAGAACTAGAGCCCTTCCTGAAGTTCATGGAAAATTGGCTTCCACTCACTGTAACAACTGCTGCTCCCAATTTACAGGTGAAACAGTGGTAGGTAACCCCTAGAGCAGAGCATGAAATGAAAAAGAAAACTTGAAACAAAACCAAATATTTTGGAATTCTTGCATTTCCTGCTGCACAACACTGCATGTTTTTCAAAAACTGCAAGCGCAGCTTTTGCACCGTGAATTTTTCAGCTGGCTCGCATCTTGTATGGAAATAGCAAGGATTTTGGCATGATTCATCATCTAAAAATTTCAGAAACAAGTTAGGAAGGTCTGTGCAAAACACAAAGCCACCCAGCCGTGGCCCTGATGGGGCTTACCCAGCTCGGCTCCCTTTGCCAACATGAACTCCTGGCTACTCAGCGGAGCCAATCTGGCAGGAGGGATCCTCGCCCGGCACCAAAACAGCCACAGCAATGAGGTGGCAGGGACTGGGTCGGTGTCAAACTCTGCTCAGAAGGGTTCCTGGATGGGTTCTGCTCCTTCCCCCCATCTTCTTCCCCCCGTTGCAAGCTCCTTGCAGACAAAGCTTTGCTGTGGCAGCCTAATTAGCTGGGCAGCATTTGATGATTAGAAAATGTTACAAAGCCCCAGCCTGAGCCCCCTCTGGAGCGAATCCTTGGGAAAAGGGAAGTGACTCACTTCTCTCCCAGGAATCGGTATCCCATCCATTATTAAAAACCTCCCATGCTTTTTCAGCACTGTGAAGGCTTCATGGATATTGCTTCATTAGCCAAGTGCCACCAGGAGGGAGGGAGAGAGGGAAGGATGGATGGATGTGGCAGCACTGATCCGCTGTTATCCAGCCCGTGACGAGGCTGCCAGGGACTTGGGGACGCAGCCATGGGGATCCAAACACATGTTTTCCACTTACCTTCCACCTGCATCAGCCAGGGAAGGCCCCTGCAAATGTGCATGATGCCCCCGGACAGCTTCCCGCAGGGCTGCCGTACCCGTCTGAGGAGCCAGCTGAGCATCGCCCATGTCCCAGCCACAGTCAGGGCTTGAGAAGCACCCGCAAAGAGTCCCTTTGGCAGGGGATCAGTCCCCCGGTGACTATGCAGGACCTGGCACGACACCCTCCTGCTCCGCTGCCAAGGTTTCAGCAACCCCTGGCGCAGCTTAAACACAGTTCCAGTTTCAGACACCTAATGATGGCCATAACCTTGCTCCTATGATCTTTCAGACAAAGGCCTTTTTATTATTATTTGGTCCCTATAACCAGCATGCTAGTGCTCTATAACCTGACTATTTTATTTCATCAGGATTCCTGCAAGGTAGGAAAGCACCTCTGTTGCCCTCATGCTATAGCAGGAGGATCAGGGTAGCCTAAATCCATGAAACAGCAGGGAGCAGCACTCACAGCTCGCCCTGGACAGACCTTCTCTAACACTTCACTTTTTGACAGTTCGCATCTTCATCAAGTGTCTGGCACCAGATTCACAGGATTTCCCTCAGAGCAACAGCAGATCAGCAGATTAAATTTCTCCTTACATTGAACCTCAAATGTCTGCTTGAAAAAAATGACATGATCCTGACGGGATCTGTTCCTAATGACAACACCAAGCCACATCCTCCCTAAGCGATCCCATGGTTTGCTTGCTTGGTATTCACATCCTCTGCAACGGAGCAATTTTCTTCCCTGATATAACAATTATGGAGAAAGCAAACAGGTTATTATACATATCAAAATGCGCAGCAGTTAAATGCTGTTAGGGAGCATCTGGGGCTTTTGACTGCTTTTGCTCATTCGGTCTTTTCATTAAAATCCCTGAAGGCCTCTGTATGTGGATGGAAGTGGTGCAGGCAACTAGGCCTGCAGAAGCAATTCTCAGAACTGAATATTCCTCATAAGAGCCCCTGCAACTCATCCCGAGCCAGGCAAAATATTCCGGCATTTTTTCTGGCGAAGCATTGGGCTGACTGGAGGCAAAAAGAGGGATTCTGCTCTCTTGGCCCTCTCCTGCATCCAGAGGTGCTCACACACATGCTGTTGGCCACCTCTGTGCACCCCAGGGAGGACAGCATGGTCCAACCATAGTTTTTTTCCTTTATGTGAAATGGGAACCCCAGAGAAGTCACAACTTCAGGTCACATCTTTAGGCCACTTAACAGAAAAATCAAACGCGGGTGGCAAGAGATCTTTTCTAAGCACTTGGAGTCCTCATATTTGGCTGAACAGGAAAGTTGTCCAATCAGTGGCTTCCCTATAACTCCAGTCCCCTTGTTTTGCATCCCGTCTTAAACTGCATCCTTCCCTCACCTGCGAGATGTTGGACTGCGTCTTCTCACTCTCTCCGTCCCCCTCTGTTTTATCTGTCAACAAGCCTTGGACTTGGTACTCCAGGACGTAGCTGTCAATGAATCTTTCCAGCTCCTCAATTTCCTGAGAACGGCTACTCCCTGCCTCGGAGGAGGCAGATGCCACAGACGAGTTTTCCATCACTCCAGGTAAGAAACTGAGAACAAAAGGGGCCTGAGAAAGAAAAAAGAAAGAGAAATTAGTTCCTTGTCCTCTAAAATGCCCAGTCTCCCCAGAAATGCCTCTCACACACACACCACACAGATACCCCAGTCTTCCTTAAGGGATAATCATGAGCATCTATTTTGACTTTCTACGAATCCACTAATTATAAAAGATGCCAGGTTGGAAAAAAGAGCAGCCAAAGTCTATTGGTTATTGCCGACGGGATACTTTTTGCTCTGCTTCTTGGTTTCCACCAAGTCTTCAAACCATTCACCAGGATCCATGCCCTATATCTTCCAGTAACCATGAGGGCATTTCCTTTACTATATAGCTCATGGTGAGAACAACCCAAGAACTCAAGAGCAATCCCACTTAGAAACTGTTGCATGTCGCCCTGGACCAACAGGAGACAAGAGTTTTTTGACCATACCTACTGTATGCTCCATTTTCGGAGGTTTGCATGTGGAGTGGAACTAGAGATCACACCAGAATTTTTATGACTTTATGACAGTTTTAACATAAGGTATCTTCAGGAGGTGAAAATCTTCCCTGACAGATTCTAGGAATCCCACGGATACCTCAGCCAAGATGTTGAACCTTTAGATAGAGACCATGAGTGATTTGCTAAATGTTCTGTGTGCATTATTAAAACATATTCTTGATTGCTATAGCCAAAATACAGAGCAGAAAAAAAGGAAAGAGGATGGAGCAAATACAAATAAATGCAGAAATCATATTAGATAGTGAGGTGCTAGAGCTTCACTCAGCTACCTAATCATCTAGAAAGCCCAGGGTACACTGGCCTCCAGTTCATACTCCATGAGTACAGCCATTTCAGGTGACCCAGTGTGTGCCCAGAAAGTCACAGGCTGGAAGGGATTTCCAAAGGTTGTGCAGGTTATTCCACACCCTTAATTCTGCCATTTTCCATGGAGTTTTCTCAGCAACTGATCTGCCTGATGCTGGTCACCTAGCAGCTCCACGGGGCTGATGTGTAAATACAGATTCTGCCTTATGAAGATTGAATCCAGGAAGAAGAGATAATACATTGGGGAAATATTGCTATATAAGACAGCACATACATACATATGTATAGATAGGAGTCTTGGCCTCACCCAGGTCACTCTTTTGTTCTGACTGAAGGCCACTGAGGACTCCCACACAAGACACTTGCCCACCACATGAGCAGGAACGTGCTCAAGCTGTATTCAGATGTAGCATGGAACCAGCTTTCACACCTGAAGTGGAAATGGGGCATATTTGAGCTCCTCACCTTCACAGATCCTATCCAAAACACAATTTAGGTAATGATAACCATTAGATGCCTGTTCTGGAAGCTGAACCAGGTGCTCTAGTGGTATTTAGACAGGGAAGGTTAATATGTACATGTAGATTAGAATCATAGAATCATAGAATCATAGAATGCTTAGGGTTGGAAGGGACCTCTAGAGATCATCTAGTCCAACCCCCCTGCATACGCAGGGGCACCTAGAGCACGTGGCACAGGACTGCATCCAAGCGGGTTTTGAAGATCTCCAGAGAAGGAGACTCCACAACCGCTCTGGGCAGCCTGTTCCAGTGCTCTGTCATTTGTCGGTGGCCACCAGTGAAAAGAGGCCAGCACCATCCTCCTCACTGCCTCCCTTGAGGTACTTCTAGACACTGATTAGATTCCCCTCTCAGCCTTCTCTTCTCCAGGCTGAACAGGCCCAGCTCCCTCAGCCTCTCCTCATAGGGCAGATGTTCCAGGCCCCTGATCATCCTTGTGGCCCTGCGCTGGACTCTCTCCAGAAGCTCCACATCCCTCTTGTACTGTGGAGCCCAGAACTGGACACAATTATTGCTAGCAGAGTAAGAAGCCGTTATCCAGGGGCTTATGTTACCACCCCTATTAGGATAGTCTTATTCAGTGCACAGATCATCACAGAATTAAGAGTTCTGCTGCAAAACAAAACCAGACCCTATGCATATGCCTACCAATAATCCCATCCTCTCTTCCCGAGACCAACACATGTGAACACGGCCTCCCCAAACACACACACTTATACTTGACTTCAGAAGCCATGAGAGCCTCTTTTCCATACCTCTAGGTATGGAAAAGGCACAGAAAGGGACTCATGCAGTCACCTGAAGATACCAACACACCCCATGAGCCTCACAAAGATATATTCACCCTCACAAAAACAGCCACAGTGTTTTACTAAGCAAGATGGGGATTTACAATGATTTTCAAAGCATGAGGCATTCTCTGCCTGAGGACTTGCTGTACAAATGCTGAATCACAGCCCAGTGCTCATACAATAAACCTGATGCTCTCAGAATGTACCAGATTTCACGTGTGCACTCAGATCAAGCGCAGAGTCACCTGGGCTGCTGTGACAGGCGAGTTGCTGGAGGGAGGAGAGCATTGCGTCGTGCACAGGTCATCGCTGCAGAGGTTATCGCTGCACAGGTCATCACTGGGAGGTCTCACAGACAGCGACTGCCCACAGCACAAGTGGCCGAGGGCAGCTGCGTTCCCGGCACAAGCTCATGGAGCTGCAGGCTCCTTGCTAATCACACGGCACCTTCTGTGCCTCTCAGCTCCCAGTCCCCAGAGATCTTTCATAGATTAAACACGGAAACAGTGCTAGGAGAGGTGACAGTTACTACAGATCCCTGCATGCTGCAAAATAAACACGGCAGCCCCAGAACACAAATCTCTTTGTAGCAAACTCATTTAGGTCTCCCAAATGCTCCAGCCCAGCAGCAGGCACAGAGTGTTCTGGCTCGTGGGTAGTCAAGACCGCAGAAATGGCAGGGATCTTCAGACAATGCAGCCCTTGACTATCCTGGCTGAGGGGGAAGGTGAGCAGTGAAACCAAAAGACAGGAAAATCCATCAAAATTAGTATTTTCCACGTGATATATAGCCTGAGGAACTGTCTGCCACAAGAAATCAGGGAGCTTAGGGTCTCACCAGGATCCTCAAAAGGAATAAACACAGCAAACATCCAATTTATCCTAGGGAGAAGAAAGGGGAGTTCCTACCACATTGCGGGTCACGAAAGTTTTATCCCTTGCCTGTTTCACTGAAGACTAGCGTTTACAGTCTGTTTTGATACAAGGAGAAAATCATCAAGCAAATCCTCAATGAGTCACATGCCATCCAGAAAGGAAGAAGAAAAATCTGTTCCCAGCTCGTGTAATTTCCAGCTCCCGAACCACTGCTCATCTGTCACTTCTGAACAATTGTGGCTACATTTGGAAGCAGCTTTGAACGAGCAGTTCTGGCCTAAGGATTTCATGTGCACACGGAATTATTCCCAAATGTGCCCAGACTGTCAAAAAGGCTCATTATGTAGATCAATATCACACATTAGCTCCTCAGTAAAATTGTGTGGCATGGTGAAAAGGAAGCAAAAAAAAAAAAAAAAAGAAAGGAGCCCCAGAGATCATGGAGCCCTAGGGGAGGCCACGCTTGTCACCCTCTGGCTAATTAAAGCCAATTATGGAATGGAAAGCACCAATTATTAAGTAGAAAGTGCTTAAAAATAGAGTTGAAACCTCAGCTGGGAGAATAGGTGGCTGTAACACACGTCCTCAAGGGCATGAAATATGGGTGGGGATGATAAATTGGTGGCGGGAGCAGCTGATAGAGGTACCATGATTTAATGGCATTGCTTCCCAGACGGAGCTCGCTGCGGGGGCTCAGCAGGCGTAGCCAGGGGGTCTCTGCCATCTTCTGTGGCTGCATGAACACTAGAAAGGTCCTGCCATGTATAGGTAACAGTGGTGGAAAGGAAGCCAAGGCAAGATTGGGAAGATCCCAATATGTCACTGGGATATGGAAAACATGCATTATGCAAAATAAAGCAGAACAAGAGCTAGTACATAGCACTCTACTTTTTGGTGGAGGGATCAGCCCCATGACATGCCAGCATTTTGATGGCCGGAAACATGTCACACTGCAGCTTGAAATGGAAGACATGCTAGGGGAATTGGTTTGCCCAAAAGTCATGAATTCAGCAAACACAAATCGCAAGTTTGGGATGTTTCTAGACCCCTAGGGAGAAGCCCTTTTGTCCACAAAAACAAGCCAAGTTCTGGTACCTTCATCTGCCTCTGAAGGAAACTGTAAAAACAAACAAACAAACAAACAAACAAACAGCTTAGCAGAAAGAAAATTACTCCGTGCTCAAGGAGCAATGAGTTATCACATCGCGTGGTGCAGGGCTGTCATTTTACACCAACACCCTCAGAGCAGATGAATGGGCACTGACAGCAGACAGCCTGGGTAGCAAGTTGGTTGACAACCAACTCTCGTAACAAGATGAAAGACTCACATCGCCCAGGGTGTAATCTGCTTTATGTGCTTAGTCTGCACAGAGCCCGTGTGAATCATGTAATGACATGGAGACCAGCAACCCAACGTGGTTACTCCAGCAATAGCTCTGTAACCTACTTATGGTACCAGCTCCGTGACCGATATGTCATTGCCACCAAATATAGTGCCTCAGTAGAAAGGCAACATGCACGGAGCCAGCGCGAGATGCTGAGGATTTCCCCAACCCTTGTGCATTGCCTGGGGGCTGAGCAACTCAGATTGGAAGACTGTGCCTATGCAAGTGCTGTCAAACGAGCACCATGAGGAATTCATGCTTTGACAGCACTCTCTTCCTACAGGCGGGTTACTTGGTTAGCACCACACTTCCCCGGCCACTACAGATAATGGGTAACATCCAGACTCAGTGTTGGCCCTGTTTTGAGCAAGGAGGCAGACTACAGATCTCTCTCAGTCTCTTCCAATCTGAATGGTTTTGTGATTCTAGGAGATGTTATTCAAGCACTTCAGTATAGCTCACAGGTCTCATCCACTTTCTTAATCTACTTTTTCCATTTTCAGCTCCATACTTCATTCTGAGCAGTGTCTCCCTGTTAGAAGAGTCTCTGACAGGACAACTGTCTTCCCCACTCCCACCAACCTGTTCAAAGACACCTCAGCACTCCCAGAAACACACTCAGGAGAGGGTTCTTCTGGTCTCCATCCTCTAGGGCCTTTGCAAAGTAGGACCTTTTAGTTGATACTTATTGATCTCTCTGCTTTGCCCAATTTCAAGTGTGAAATGCATGTTGATTCCCTAGAACAAAAATCAGAAGTCACAGGTGTGTTTGATGGTTCCCTAATCTGGGGCAATATAGGTTTCATTTGAGCCAGCAGCAATATTCCCTCCATGCTTGAAGAAAAACTCTTGAAGAAACAGGCTCCACAGTGCAAGGTCAGAATTCCCAAGCTCATCTGCTGGGTCACCAAACCACCTGTTCCTTCAAAGGAGACCGATTTTGGAGTTCAAGCTGTGGTCCTTCTTCTTTAGTAGGAGACAAAATCAAGGGCAGGCCTGTTCACCAATGAGGGGAAGCAGCCAGCTATGTCCAGAACAACCTGAGGCCCTCTGCATGATGGACTCTCCATCCTGATGTCTGACCAATGCTAAACCTTTTCTTCCTTTCCAGAATTAACACTCATCATCCACTGACCCAGAGAACTATTATCTCATCATTTGCTTTATATCCTGTTGTCCACCAGAAGAATGTCTCAACCTGATCACAGCCAAGAAAAATGCCTATGAAAACAGCTGGTCACAGTCCTCCTTATGTCTCTGTGGCCGGCATAGTGTCTACGTTTGCAACTGCCCCAAATTGCTGCTTCACCTGAAGCTCAGATGAGGACAAGGCCCATCACACCCCCAGTTGGTTGGCCCAAGGGTTAACGACTCCAGTCCTGACCCAGGTGCCTTTGGGTCAAGGCTGAATGCCCAGCAGAGCTGGGCCATCCCACCAGCCTCCCATGGAAACAAATATTCCTGGGAGCTCTTTGAGGGGCACTGAATTTGCATTAGCATTGGCCCTACTGCCAAAGATTCCCAGACCTCAAGCATGGTCCTGTATGGAAATTAATAGAGATCAATCCACATCCAACCTCTATTTTTCTCCCTCTGCTCCTCACTGCTCTACCTTCTGCCAAAGAAGATGCTATTCACTTTTGGAGACTGAAAACCACCTTCCAAATCTTTTCTATGATTTCCCATGTTCACATAACATATAATCAGCAGTGTATAAATGGGCAAACTGTATATCATTACCCATTAATTGTTGACATTATTGAAATAGATAATTATTGTTAATAGCTGCTATTTAAAAAAAGTGATCTAAATGAGGTTCTTCCTTTAGTCCTCTAATTGTACAGATTTACCTTTACAGTTTTTACCATCCTCCACGTTTGTGTCAAACTGGAGCAACCACCTATGAGTCCCCTGGAAAAAATCCTTCCCTTAAGTGAAGGGCAGGGTCTTTTAGCCCAGAAATTGCTGACGTGGCAGCTCTGCCTGCAAGACTGCTGCTCACACAAGATCTTCCTGATATCGCTTCTTGCATCATCTCAGCAAGATAATCTGACATCCCAACCTACCCTTAAAGCAACAACTGCACGTTCCCTTGCCCCTACCCAGCTCCCAACCTGGTAGGGTATCAGTCATCTTGATGACTGATAGTGCTAACGCTGTCATTGCCTTCCACTGAGTGCACAAAAAGCAACCAACTGCATCCAGGATGCCACTGTCAGAACAAAATTACCAATTTATTACCAACTAGTGGCACACAACTAAATACTGTTACGCAATCCAATATTGACTTCGTTTTCCATACAGAAATGCCAAGGTAGGGAATACACTGAGGAGCTGCTGCTCCTCAGCACGCCTTGGGAAGTCATGAAGCTCACCGAGTTGGGGGGAAAGCTTGGGGACTTGTGCTGGAAGCCTCTTGAGGGCCAAGTGGTTGCCCTCACTCACACCAGCACACGTGATCTTGTCCCGATCCAAAGTTTCCTTGAATTTTGACTCTAGTGTTGGGCCTTGCTTAAGTTTGGACCCATGCTCAAGGTGCTTATTTCTAATGTGTTCACCAAAGCTGACTCACTTAGGAAGTGGTAAAAGAGGGCTCGGAAAAAACAAGGGTAAACATGACCACTCCGTGGTGAGGGTGCAGGCTCATGTCTCTGGGATGCCAGCAGTTCTCCAAAACCTTTCCATAACTCACTGTCAGTTGCCTCCGAAAGGAGAAAATGCTCTGCAGCAATTTGCTTTGAAAGACTCTAGATGGGATTGGCTTCGAGTAGAGCTTGAGCGAAGCTAAGAAAACCCAGGATACTCCTGCAGAAGTCTCAGCCTTGGTATGGACACAGTAACACAATGCTCATTCACAGCAGGGCTGCTCTTGGTCTAGGCGAGCTCAACAGGACTGCAGCCTGCGGGCAGGATGGAGCAAACACCAGCAGCCGAGTGCCAAAGCATCCCAAGGGAGGCCAGGAAGCACTGCTACTGCTTTGGCAGAGAAAAAAAACTAGAAAAAGAGATTGATTTCCATATTTTTGTTGCTTCCGTAGGACGTGTGCTGCAAGCCTAAGAGGATTTCTCACACAGGGCATGTCTCGAAAAACTCTGGGACAGGTAAAAGCACCAGGAGCATCATGCTATTGCACCTACTCACATCGTGTGAGTGGGAGAAGGATTTTCCCCCCCGGCTATGCTGCCAGGAGTTGCTACTTACTTAATGCTAGCATCTAAATAAGACAGCTGGAAGAGATCCGTGCTAAACACAGAGTTCAGGCAGGATAGGCTAATGCAGGCACTTAGAATCAGGCATCTCAAGGTTTAAGTACCTGTATCAAAGTTCAGTTATTAAAAGCACCAACTACCTCCAAACCCCAACAAATGGCAAGTGTCCAGCCCATCTCCCCAACTACTTTGCCGCAGGGTTTTAATGACTCACTTGAAACATCTTACTTTAAAAACCTAGGTCTCTTCAGTCCTTATCCTTCAGCTAAGTGCTGAAAAACCTCCCATGCTGATTTCCTGCTCCTCCATTATAAAAATGGAAGGAACAAAGAGCAGTCTAGCACTTTTTAACATATTTGCAGAAGCCTTAGACAGGCTACACGCACTCTCTGCTATTTGCACTTCCCCAAAATACTACAGAGAGCCTCGGGCCAACCAGGCACCGCATGAGCTATTTAGAGGCAAGTCTTGACGGATCCCAGAACTCCTCCAGCAGATCACTGAAACTGCTCCTGCCATATCATGCCATGGTTTGC